>LR989927.1:85908584-86139637 GCA_905146935.1 Scaeva pyrastri
TAAATAATAATAATAATAATAATAATAATAATAATAAAATAATAATAATAATAATAATAATAATAATAATAATAATAATAATAATAATAATAATAATAATAATAATAATAATAATAATAATAATAATAATAATAATAATAATAATAATAATAATAATAATAATAATAATAATAATAATAATAATAATAATAATAATAATAATAATAATAATAATAATAATAATAATAATAATAATAATAATAATAATAATATAATAATAATAATAATGATAATAATAATAATAATAATAATAATAATGATAATAATAATAATAATAATAATAATAATAATAATAATAATAATAATAATAATAATAATAATAATAATAATAATAATAATAATAATAATAATAATAATAATAATAATAATAATAATAATAATAATAATAATAATAATAATAATAATAATAATAATAATAATAATAATAATAATAATAATAATAATAATAATAATAATAATAATAATAATAATAATAATAATAATAATAATAATAATAATAATAATAATAATAATAATAATAATAATAATAATAATAATAATAATAATAATAATAATAATAATAATAATAATAATAATAATAATAATAATAATAATAATAATAATAATAATAATAATAATAATAATAATAATAATAATAATAATAATAATAATAATAATAATAATAATAATAATAATAATAATAATAATAATAATAATAATAATAATAATAATAATAATAATAATAATAATAATAATAATAATAATAATGTTAATAATAATAATAAAACCAACAATAGTTAAGTAATAAATTACAATCATAATAATAATAAAAATAATAATAATAAAATTGACGATGAAGGTGACGGTACCTACTTTTAATCATTTCCAGACTGCCAGTGTACTTAATTTCTTAATTTTTTAAAACTTGTTTTAAAATAAACACCTGACCCGTTTTGTTTTTGAGGAATTAAAATGATGCAAAGTTTAAGTCTTAATCAAGCACAGACATTATACGCTCTTACCTTAAATCTAAATCGTTGAATTTGTCTTTATTTATGTATGTACATGCTACTAATAAAGTAGTGTTTGAATATACTGAAGAGTTTTTAATAATGGTATGCAACAAACATAATGAATACTGACGAATATTAATCTTTTCACAGTTATTTTCTATTTTGTTGATATATCTACAGCATGTTGATGGTAAATCAATATAATTGCAACACTAGGAATTCATCATTTTTCTTACATAAAAAGAACATCCTCGCATAATAAATACTTATATACAACACCCTCAGATTTCTATCACTCAAGTAACATTGTAAGTACTACTGATGTATAGTGTCCAAGATTTCTGTTATATTATACAAAAAAGTGATACAACTCATAATATTATTTTCAGAGTTTGCGCCGTTCATATAACCGATATAATGTATGTGTAGTAGAAGTGTAGTCAAAATACCAGGCAAAGCTTGTTCCATAGTTGTTGGCAATTAAAGTATTGACTGACATTTCGTTCAAAAAGAAATAAAAATACTTATAATTCTGTCATTTTTACAAACCCAAATTGACTTCATTGTTGTTCCTTTTTCAATCGCAGCTAGCTCAGAGAGAGCTCTATGAGCTCTGGAGTAAAAAGGTGAGCGCTGCGTACTCACTTTTTTATTTGAATTGTTTTATTGAAGAATCATTGTACAGTACAATATATCTTTTAAAATAAAATAATGTTCTTGATTTTAAATATTATTTTCATATATTACTTATCGAGATTATGTGAAATTTTGTCATTGTATTTTTATTTTTTTTTTTTGAAAGGACTGAATATTCGATCAGCTGTGAAAAGAGCAGAAAATAAATGCTTGATTTGTCGAATCCGCCAAACCACAGCCGATATTAATGGAACAGCAACCCAAGGAACGTATCGCATCATTCGTAAGACCATTTAAATACACAGACCTTGATTATCTCGGCCCAGCATGAATAACTATCGCATGAGCATGAAGGTGTGCTGTGCACCTTTAAATCGCTGCAAATCTTTTCAATTGCCAATCAATAAATTGGATTTAAAAAATTGCTAAAAGTAAAGGAAGCTTTTCGAAAATTCAACTTTAGCAAAATTTTAAAATATCATAAAATGTTAACATCGTTTAAAATTTTTAATTAAGTAAAAGCATTTACATATTTAAACATTTAATAAATCGTTTAAAAATTTTGCGACATTATTTCTAGAGAATCCGTGTGTAGCGATACCTTTTTTCGTCAGATACCTTTTTTTAAGAACGAATAGATATATGTATTCAAATTAAATTTTATTTAATTGGTTATAACTTCGAAAGATACAGAAAGGACTTTTATAAAAATTAAAGTAGAGGTTTTTTCACTATAGCGATTTAAAAAAAACGGAAAACTTTGGTTACTCGTGAATATCTCAGAAACAGGTAATGCTTTTCACTTACGTCTTATTTAATAGAATCCGTTAAACAAATGAATAGTTATGCAGTGTATACTTTCCTCGTAGTCGATTTAAATCATTAAAGTCATTTAAAAAAGAAGAAAATTGTGAAGGTGTTTGTATTCTGTTTTAAAATCAATTATGGAAAAAAAAATCTGAATGACATTTCATAAACATAATTTCCTTAAATAGTTTCTATTCAACCTCTAAACGCGCTTAGGTTATTATTCAACGTTGTCAAAAGTTTTATAAATACCATTTTAGCGTTAAGAGACATTTTAAGGAGTGTATAACTTTATTTATAGAGCTTGCGTTTGTGAATAAGGCTGTTAAAATAATTTTTTTTTCTGCACACTATAAAGAATACAGATGTTTACGAGAGAGTTATGTAGGAAATTCCACACATATTATAATCTTATCAATATTATCAAGATCTTATTGTTAAACGACAGAAAGATATCGCTTCTTACATCATACTTATTCACCACACTTTTAATTTGTACGTTAAAGCTTATTAGGCTACAACTATTTAACATCCTCTTTTTGTATCAACCTTCAACGAAGTAAGTTCTCGTAAGCAATAAAGTATCAATTGTTAAAAATCAAACAAGTTTTATTTTTGTCGACGTCGTCGGAGCATAGGCCAGCAGCGCAACTTTCAAACACGACGAAGTGCTTACTTTACCTCCCCCTTGGTGGTCCCCGGTAAATATTTTTGTGTACCTATATACAAAAATAAGCTAAAATTGTAAGTGCGGACCAACCAGCGTTTTCTGGGATAGGTTACGGAGGTTAGCATTCTCCGTAACTGAATTAAAAATCACACGTTGACGGCTTTTGGCTATTGTACCCGGACAAAGATAGGTTTCTGGAATGTGAAGACGCTCCTGAAAGCAGGAAACGAGGGTCCTCACAACTCCAGATTCCTCCAATTAGAGAGAATTAGAGAGAGAGTTCATGCGGTATGGGTTGGATATCTTAGGAATCAGCGTAGTAAGATGGCTGGGATCGGGCAAGTACAAGTCTCCAGCGCGTAATACTGTGCTACTCTATTCCGGAAAACCACCTGGAAGCGCTCGGGATGCTAGAGTTGGGCTGTTGCTAACTAAATCGGCTATTAATAGTCTAATATCATGAAAGCCACTAGATGAACGCATTATTAAGGCCAGATCCCGGAGTAGGGTACGCAACATCACCATCATTCAGTGTTACGCCTCAACAGAACTCGCCCCAGACGAAGAGAAAGAAGGCTTCTACAGTCGGTTCAGTGCCGTATACAACAACACACCACGCGGAGACATCATAATTGTAATGGGAGACTTGAATGCCACGTCATGGGAAAGCATGGAGTTGACAGTGGCAATGACAATGGTGAGAGGTTCGTGGACTTCTGCAACGCTAACCGTCTTGTGATTGGCGGCACCATGTTTGAACATAAAACATGTCACAAAATAAGCTGGGGGTCTACAGACAGACAAGCTTCTTCCAACCAAATTGATCACTTCGCTATTAGCCGTCGGTTCAGAAGCAGTCTCCTAGATGTCAAAAGTAGAAGAGGTGCTGAAATGGGGCTTTCCCGAGACCACCATCTTATGGTAGCTACCATAAGATTACGTACAGCTGCAATTCCTAGATCAAATTCAAACATCAGAATGCCTAAGTTTAGTTTTAGACTAAAGGAACCTAATATTCGTCAACAAATTAGGGACCACCTTTCACAACATATCCATAAAAAACCAATGAAGTGCTGTGAAAAATGTTCTCATATCAGGTGCTGAAAGAATAGTCGGTCGTGTGCAAGGAAGAAATAACACCTGGCTTTCGGAAGAGACTTGGACTAAGATCTGGCGTGCAGAGTTCAAAACAACACCCGGTTAAAGATAGAGATGGAACCCTGCTGATATCGAATGAGGAACAACTCAGAATGTGGAATGAGCATTTTGCTCTTGTCTTAAATCATGTTTTTGACAGTAACATGCAAATGGCATCTTCTGAGTTATACGATACAACCAATTCCCGATTACGAACCTCACCCCTCAGTAAGGAAGAGATAATGTACCGCCGTCAAAGCACTGAAGAACAACAAAGCGTTAGGACTTGACGGCATTCCCGCAGAATTGCTATAAGCAGCACCAACAACATCCAGCGAACTGCTGCAACCGCTCATAGAGACAGCGTGGGTCTCCGAATGCTTTCCCGAAGAGTGGAAAATGGGAATGATTGTCAGGCCCCCAAAAAAAGTGCGAAAACGGGAGGGGTATTTGCGTTTTGCCTGCAGTCGCCAAAATAATCGCAAAGATTGTTTTAGATCGCATCAAAAAACACCTCGAAGCATCGCTCGACGCTGAACAAGCAGGCTTCCGTACTGGGTCCTCCTGTATTGATCACATCAACACCTTGAGGATCATCATCGAACAGTACGTCGAATATCGATCATCACTCCACCTGCTGTTCATTGATTTCGAGAAGGCTTTCGACAGCGTCAATAGGGAATTTATCTGGTATACCGGAGAAACTCATTCCTATTATCAAAGCGACTTATGATGTGTCCAAATGTCACGTCTTACATGGAGGTAGGTTGTCTGAAGAATTTGAAGTCTAAAGTGGGGTCAGACAGGGCTGCATCCTGTTTTTATTGGAGATAAGTGATGTACTGCGAATGGCTCTGACAGGAAGCGGAGGAATAAGATGGACTCTGACAACTTACCTTAAACATCTTGACTACGCAGACGATGTATGCTTGCTTTCCTATAGGATTATGGATCTCCATCAAATGGCAACAAGGGTGGAGAAAGAAGCAGCAGTCGTGGGGCTGAAAGTCAGTACGGGAAAAACAAAGATGTTCAGCCTCGGGAGCTCGCAGTCATCCGCTCCGATGAACATTGGCCAACAAACAGAAGGGAAAGCAGAGAGCTTCCAATACCTTGGAAGTATCGTCTCTAGTGAAGGAGGAACCGAACTAGACATCGTCAGCCGCATCGGAAAACCTGCGTTCGGGATGTTGTTCAATGTTTTGAGGAACAAATCTCTCAGCTTGAAGACAAAGCTACGACTCCCGCCCAATTGCCAATTTTAACTGCAACAAGAATGTACCTGCTTCGTTATCTATTTCTTCATTATCATAACCACTCTTAAAAGCATCTGATGTTGTTAACCTCTCACCATCTCCTTCTGAATGTGGATTCTTCGACTTCTGTTTCGTCGAAAAACTTATCTTTGCCAAAAATCACCAATGAAAATAATTCACTTAGATCTCCAATTGTATCCGGACTTAATATTCCATGTTTTAAACGCAACATCATTTTGGCCTAAAGGAATAACAGTTCATGAGTTTGGTGAATAAGTCAAACAGCCCTTTTCGTCAGTATCGGACCACGCTGAACAGCTTAAAAAGGTATTAATTTTCTACCAAAACGTAAATGGACTTTGGACAAAGACCAACATGGATTATAAATATTAACAATCGTCCTCATGATGTCATAATATTGACGCAAACATGGCTCAACAACTCTATCTTGGACTCGGAGCTTTTTGACTCTTCGTATCAAGTCTTTAGGCGTGATCGTCATTACTTAAACGATTTAGACGACGTTGGTGGCTGAATTCTTATCGCTATCAACAATAATTTTACTTGTTACCTGATTGACGACTTTCGATCAACAGACATGGAAATACTATGGTTGAAAATGAAATTGGCAACAGAAAATCTTTTTATTGTAAAAAAACGATGTTTATGAAAAAGTTAACAACTGCATAGAAAGCATTTATATCCTTTTGGAACCTGACGACGAAGTACTGGTTGTTGGTGATTTTTATTAACCCAATCTCAACTGGATTCAATTTGACGACTATAACATCTACGTTCCAATAAACGCGTCACCTTCAAATGAAGGGTTGCGGCTGAAAATCAACACTGGAAAAACAAAGATGTTCAGCCTCAGGAGCTCGCAGTCATCCGCTCCGATGAACATTGGTCAACAAACAGTAGAGAAAGTAGAGAGCTTCCAATACCTTGGAAGCATCATCTCTCCTGAAGGAGGTACCAAACTAGACATCGTCAGTCGTATCGGAAAAGCAAAGGCTGCGTTCGGGATGTTGTCCAATGTTTGGAGGAACAAATCTCTCTCAGAAGAGTTGGTAGACCGAGAAGCACGTGGAGAAGAACAGTCGAGGAGGAATCTGCGAGATTGGGAAAGAGCTGGAGGGAGCTTAAACACATCGCTGGAAAACGTACACGATGGCGCGTAGGTGTAGTTGAGGCCCTATGTCCCGCTAGGGAACACCAACGGACTTCGTAGGTCTGAGGACCTAAGTAAGTAAGTAAGTATATGCTCTGAAGCAGCTGTGATTTCTTCTGCCGTCAAACTTGTAGACGAAGATCGCCATCATCCTGCATTGGTATTAGCACTAAATCTAAACATGGCTTCACATCATATGCAAACTTAACTTTAGTAAATGTATGTATTATATTTATAAGAATTGTTAATTTAACGTTATAATTTAACGAATTATAATAAAACAAATTTACCCTTATTGTTTTCATTCTTCCTTCGTTCTCAGGTTCACATCTCTCCCCTTAGGATGTGGACTTGCAACGGCTCAATGTGTCGAATTTAATGCTTCGAAAACTCAATACTGTCTTGTATCGTTAAAGCGAGATATACCCCACTTTCCACTATCTTTGAGTGGCATTTGCATTAACGAAAACGAACATCTCGACATTCTCGGTATGTGTATCACTAACCATGGAACGATCATTATACGCGATGTCGCCAAAAATGCCGCAAGATATTTGGGTTTCTTAAGACGATGTAAGAAATACTTCTCTCCCTCTGATCAGGCTGTAATCTATAAGAGTTATATATACGTCCAAAGCTTGAGTATAATTCACATCTCTTTGCTGGTTCTCCAGTAACTTACTTAAGCCTCTTGGATAGTATTCAAAACAGAGCATTTAGAATGATTGGTGGCAATAACATCATTGATTCATTTTTGTCACTTCATCACCGACGAAAAGAAACACCTCACCCTATTCTATCGTTATTTTAACGGACTATGATCTCGTGAAATAGCCAGCTGCGTTCCTCCCCTCAAACAGTTCAACCGTAATACTCGTGCGTCCAGGAATGCCCATCAGTTTACCCTTGAGCCCAACTTCAGCCGTACGGTAAAGTACAGAGATTCGTTCTTTAGCTGTACTACGCGAATGTGGAATGCCCTTCCACGCTCTGTTATTCCCTGTAATTGTAATATTGAAAAATTCAAAACCAATGTTCACCGACACCTCCTCTCTAACCCCTCCCTTCCTTCTTAAATGCCAACACTGTACTTTGGCATGTTAAAGGTATTAATAATCCTTTGCGTGAGCGCAAATTATTAAAAAAAATCTAATGTTCAACATGCCAAAGGGAAATCTGTAGAGACCGCTCTACATAAACTAGTTCGTAAAATCGAATACTCCCTTCATCACCTTGGTAGTTTTGCTAGATATAGAAGGAGCGTTCAGCAACGTAAGCACATCCGTAGTCACTTCTGCGCGGTCCTCAATGAAGATCAGTGAGTTGATAAATAATATGCTGATAAGCAGAATTATCAACTCCAAACTGGGCGTATTTACTACCAGAAGAACAGTCAGTAGAGGCACACCGCAGGCGGTGTCCTTTCTCCTCTCCTCTGGAACTTAGTAGTGAATGAACTACTAAGTACATTAGAACGAGAGGGGAACAGAGTGATTGCTTACGCAGACGATGTTGCCATAGCTGTATCAGGAAAACATCTCAACATACTAAAGGAACTAATTCAAAATGCTTCGAACAAGCTCACTATATGGGCATATCGTTGTGGACTTAGTGCAAACCCTCATAAAAGAGAACTTATTCTCTTCACGAAGAAATATAAAGGCACGCACATAAACCCTCCCTGCGGAAACGGAATTCCGCTTAAATTCTTAGATAAAGTAAAATACCAAAGCCTTATTCTATGAGTAGATAAGAAATTGAGCTGGAAACCTAATATACCAGCGAGAATAAATAGAGCTCTATTTTGCTGTAAAAAAGCCATAGGTAATAAATGGGGATTCCAAACCCATATAACTGGCTATACTAATCGGTCATTAGACCGATCCTTACTTATGGTGTAGCAGTTTGGTCGATTGCACTAGATATAACTACCAAAGCCAATAAGCTAAGTAAAATCCAAAGAACTGCTATCTTAATTATGGGTGGTGCAGAGCTTGAGGTTCTATTCCATCTCAAATCGTTAGATATTTTTAGCAAACAAACTGCCGCTAACACGGCAATCCAGCTTAAAGCCTCCTCACAGCGGATTAACAACAACATTGGCCACTCAAAAATTCTGAACTTATTCAGATCACTAACTTGCAACGTCGACTACATCACACGTCCTCTATGTTGTGATAAAAACTTCAATCAGTCTCCACTAATTCAAAAGTAGCCCAAAACTGTAGAGTTGTAGATCATCTCTGGTGGAGATACCCGATCAATTCAATATTCACCTAATCTGTGTGCCGGGTATTAGAAACATTCCAGGTGATTGCAAAGCAGACGAACTTACAAAAAATGGAACATGTCTACCACTATTAGATAACAAACCTAATATGGGTATACTACTAGCTACGCGTAAGCTCATGATACCATAGAGAAGGTGAATCACACGTGGTCTAGTTCACTTACCTGTTTGGCAACAAAATAATTTGGCTTGATGCTAAACGCTCAAAGCAACTCATCTTGATTGTTAGTCGACACATTAGCTTCTTTATAGGTGTCCTTATTGGTCACTGCTTAATAGGCAGACATGCCCTACGATTTGGAGCTCCGGTAAACGATTTCTGTAGAAGCTGTATGGATGAGGAAGAAGAAGAGTCAGTTCCTCTCATCAAACCGACAATCTATGTCCTTATCAGCGCCGGATTTATCTTTTTTGGGCCCTAGGCCTGTAGAGTAAATGGTGCCCCCTTTGCATATATTCTCTAATATTGTATGGTTTACTTCATACAAAATTAAATACCTACTCCAGAAAAAAAATTACAACGAATTCCATAAAACTTAAATTAATTTTATTTATAATGGTAGTTACAAGAATATGTACATATGTATACGACTTTTTTTTTACAGATTTTTACTTAATTTTTGAAATATTGTTTTCTCGTTTTTTTAGCAGCGAAGTCTTTTATAAGTTCATCGAAATCTATTTCATGAATCAAATCACTCTCAATACAGAGCAGAGATAGTGCGTCAAGTCTTTCCTGCGTTATCATTGTTCGACAAGTACTTTTAAAGCGTTTTAATTGACTACATGATCTTTCCGCAGAACGATTTGTCACCATCAGACTTAAAAATAAACGTAATGCCGTGTCTACGTTCGGAAACGCTGATGTAATTTTATCTTCCCACATAATCTTATATAAATATTTAGATATACTCTGTCTATGGGTATGGGCCCTTAAACGGATGAAACACTTGCAACTAGCCAGTGGTTTTTAATGAACAAACAGTTACTAAATTATGGTATGATGTACGAAGCATTTATTGTATTTATTTAAACTCTTTTATCCGTAACATGACAACAGGGCCTCATTCCACAAAACAACTTATTAACTTTTCACTTTGTACTTTTCAAATTTTTCGTCAATTTGCAAAACATTCTGTTCTACAGAACTATCAAGTCTGATAAGTGAAAAGTTAAAAATGATAAGTGTAGTTTGCAAAGTCTTTGCAATTTTTATATTCACTTTGTAATTCTTTTGTGTGCAAAGTTAATATTGTAAAGTGTAATTTGCAAAGACTTTGCAAAAATTATTCTGTTTCGTTTTCATTCCACAAAAACTTTAAATTCTATTTTCGCAAAGCGAATTTTGATTAGTTTATCAAAAGTTTGCAAAGAGAACGATCACTGTGCAAATGCATATTGGTATTACTAGTAAAGTTTTCAAGATGTTAAGACGTGAGTTTTTACTTGACTATGATGAAGATGAAGAAGTGTGTAACAAGAAATTATAAAGACCGTAATCATTTTTCGGACTGAAATATTATAATTTTAATGAGTGTTTTCGTTCAAATCGAATTCAAGTTGATTTTCTTTTAAGCAGAATTGAAGAAAAATTAGTGCAGAATACTTAAATAATGTGCTCAACACAAACAACAGTCTTTGATTTTGAAAAATAATAAAAAGTGATAAGACAAAAGTGTAAAGATGATTAAATGCTTTGTGGAACACTTTACACTCTCACTTTGCAGAAGAGTTGCATTAAATGCAGAGAGTGCAAAGTCTTAGCAAAAATTTGGTTAGTGCAAATTAAAATTTGCAAAGAACATTGTGGAACAGAAACACTTATGACTTTGCCAAAAATTAAATCAATTAGAAAAATGCAAAGTGAAAAGTTGATAAGTTTTTTGTAGAATAACCCAGGTCCGAAAAAGTTTCTTAACTTCTCTAAACTATCGGAATTTTCTATCTGTCGCATTATTTACATTTAACATATATACACTATGTACAAACAAGAATATGCACTGAATGAATTGTTAAGTTTTATAGAATAATTTTATGCTTGTTTTCGTGTTTTTTAAATATATAAAAATAAAAAATACATATCATTTTTGTTTGAGAAAAAAAAGTTCTTTTATCAGTAATGGGCTCGGTCCCGACCATCCCGGTTAATCGAGTTTCAACTGTAAAAGCAGATTATGTTATTTAAGAAAACAAATATACATATGTGGTGCTATGTACATTGTTTGCTTGAAAATGAAATGTATTTATTTGTAGGTACATATATGAAAATAATTGAGCGTTGCCGTTTGCCGAATTTGAAGATTTGTGAAAATCTATTATCCATTTTGCTCGTATGAGCAATAAAGATTCAGTTGCTTCTACTTACTTTTGTGGCCCCTTTTTTCGTGATGCCCCAGGCCTGGGCCTGGTTGGCCTAAGGGTAAATCCTGGGCTGGTCCTTATCTATACTTCTATAATTACTTACTTTCTTAATTTAATATATGTATAAAGCTGAAGAGTTTGTTTGTTTGAACGCGTTAATCTCAGGAACTCCTGGTTCGAATTTGAAAATTCTTGTTGTGTTGAATAGTCCATTTGTCGAGAAAGCACGCTGCGAAGAATAAGTGGAAAATGTTGCAAAAACGGGGAAAATTATTCATCTTTAAGGGCTTCCGTTGTTTGTTTCAACGCGCTGATTTCAGGAACAGCGTGATCAAATTGAAAATTTTTTTTTGCTTTGGATAGTCCATTTGTGGAGCAAGGTTTTAAGCTATATAAAATTACGCTACGACCAACAACAGGAGCGAAGAATCAATGGAAAATGTTGCAAAAGTAAAGAAAATTATTCATCTTATTCATTGTCAAAATCGGGTTGCAGAGAAAATCCGTATGTTCTTCTACCATAAGAAAATAAAGCTTAAATATCCATTACGAAGTACTTTAAAATTTATTTTTTTAAAAACTTAATCTTAATTGCTATAATAATAAATTGAGGCGGACGAAGTCGTGGGGAACAGCTAGTGTAAAAATAAAAGATTAAAGAATAATGCTTGATGTGTGTAAATGCAACTTCAATCACCAATTACTAATTTTACATGATTTAGATTTGAAATTGGTGGTCATATTTTGAAAGTCATGCATGTTTTTCAGTGTTTTTTACAAAAAAAAAAAAAAAAAAAAAAAAAAAGAAACAGAAACATCAGAGAAATGATGAAATTTAGTTTTGTTTCGGGATTGAAAGTAAATTTCCGATACCATTCATTTTATTTTCGTATTTACAATGGGAAGTTATCATTGTAGGTCGCAACCAGCCTTTATTCTATTATGCATTTGGAAAATAACCTAAAAAAATTAAAGATGTTTACTATACGTGACTTTATATGATGATATACATATGTATGTAATTGTATCAACCTTAATATATTTTTGCTACGAAAAATGAGGTCTCTGAAATAATTCGTTCAACAAAAATGTTGGAAGATAGGATATTTGCCTTTCACCCTTACAAGTATGGATTTCAATGAGCTACTTCACTCTAAATTTTAGACTAAAAGCTCTTATGTGCCGAGCATGTCGTACTGAGCATTATCAATTTGAATAATTCTATCACAAACTTATACTTATAATATCATGAATAAAGTGTTAATCAATTATTTCCCTGTAAATATAACACATTTTCATAATATAATACATTTTCAACAAATATAAGCTCAAAATGCCGAGACCATTCGATAATTATTATTCTTTCTTGAAACCAAGCGAAAAAACTTAACATTCCTTTTTATCTCAAAAGCTTTAAAATATAGAGCACATTGATATCTTTTTAAAGCTCTTTGTCTTTGGTACTTGTTTCAATGAACTTGGACAATAGTAGGCAATAACTCAGTTCGAATCAATTTTTTTTTTTTTTTCATTTCATGCAGCAATACTCTGTCCAATCAGTTTGTGCAGTACAGGCCTTTCCTCCGAACAATTGTGCCTGCTGCATACAAAAATATCTCAAAACTCCTTAAAATACGAATTCGATCACTGTCTGCATTTGCATTTCACGAAGTATTTTTTTATCTAGTGAACGTACACCCCCTTATCACCTGCCTTTTGCACGGCTTGAGCTTGCTGATCTTACAGCTCGCTTACAATCCTCTTTGTGTGTGCCACATCAAATAAGAGTTCATAAAAAATCACTGATTATTATCTTTCCGTTTAGTGGTGTGAAAATGAATTTCTTTGTCTCAAATTAAAATTTAAGAATGGAGATGGCACTATGGCAGCCCTTTTGACTATTACCAGATCTTTTTGTAAACTGATAATGGGCAGCACGGCCCTGGAAAATAATTTTTTTCACAAAACTCAATGGGATTGTTTTGCTGTTAGAGCAAGATACATGTCTTATCTTCCCTGTACTGCACAAACTGATTGTACTGAGTATAGCCAGTATAGTGATCAGTTTCTGTTTGCTTTGAGAATGCGAACAGAAAGGTCGTGAATGCTGTTCGACATTTTGCAAGGTATGTATAACGCATAAGAACTGATCGTCGTGCTTTGTGCTTGGTTTTTAGGCAATGTAAATTTATTCTATTTATCAGACGCAACCTCTCTGAAAAAACTCAAATAAGGCCTGTACTTTTGTTGAACGGAGTACAGCAACCTAAATTAAAAAAGCTATACAAACTTCTACCAAAAATATGTAAGCTTGTTTTTCGACTACAATATTTTGAGAATAAGAGCGATAGTGACATGTGACATCAATATAATACATAATTTAATAATTTTTTACGAAAAATAAAAAAACTAAGAAATTCTACCAATAAGAGTAAAAAATTGTAAGACTCGATTAACAGTTTTAAAAAAAATTGATAGGTAACTGTGTATAGTTGTATACCTAAAATAATTCTTTGATTTGAATATTTGGATTTAAATTAATTGAATAATAGGTAACGACAAAACACTTCAATAAATCCAAGTTTTTTCTTTTTATATTTTTTGTAGTCCTCATATTCATTCAGATTTAAAAATAAGAAAACAGGCTTTATGTATAATATTCGTAACTAACTCAATTTCACTAACAACGTTGTTGCTGCAAACGTATGTATGTGAGGTTATTGTTTACCTCATTCTAAAAAAGGGACTACCTATTAGGGAGGATTGCTAACAAATGTGTATTTAAATGTATGTTATACATATACATATGTATATGTATACAGGATGTAGAACGCCATAGAACATAAACATACATTATGTTGTATGTACATACATATGTACATACATACATATACATATGTAAAATTCATAGAATTGTATGCCTTGGAAGTGCGCATGCATGTAAAAAAGCATCCATTTCGTTGTGTGTGTTTTTGCTTAAGGTGGTAGATTAGTTCTGTTGTCAATTTGTTGCAACAACTTCTTGGTCGTCCATTAATATCTATAGTTGTTAGTGTTGTTTGAAATAAAAATCTAAATTAATTCTTTTCAAGAGTATCTATTGTTTTTTATAAGAACAGCAAAATGACAGCAGATCCTGATTTAGATGATGA
Organism: Scaeva pyrastri; assembly: GCA_905146935.1. Taxonomy (NCBI): domain Eukaryota; kingdom Metazoa; phylum Arthropoda; class Insecta; order Diptera; family Syrphidae; genus Scaeva; species Scaeva pyrastri. The sequence goes on from LR989927.1 coordinate 85,923,096, forward strand.
AGCTTTTTTATCAGGTAGTTTTTTAATATTTACTGGGTGTCTTTTTGGGAGAATTTATTATATTATTATTTTTTTTTTTGATTATCGATTTTTATGATAAGTGTTGTTTACGGTCATAGTTTGTAAATTGTTACCCCTATGAGAGTCATTTATATAAAAACACTTAACAAAAAAATGTAATCGAGGTATTTTTTACATTAAAGTAAAATGTCAACATTTTGAAACCAAACACTGTTTTATTAAAATAAAAGCCGAATGTATTAAACAATGACGTATGTATACGAAGCATTCCATAGAAATGTTCTCAAAAAGGGAAATTAATGGGTTTTATTTTTGAATGCTTCTTAATTTAAATATTACCTTATCAATTTTTGTGAAAACACTATTATTCTTAGATAAATAATGGTAATGACTTATAACATTAATATAAAAATAATCAACAACTGCAATCACAAAAAATTAACAGATAGTTATTTACTTTCAGTCCTATAAAAAAAATTTAATTTGTTAATTTTCATGATATTTTTGTGTAAATAGCTGCATAACTAATATAATCTTGATTTACCTATTTTATAACTATGTACTTTTATTCAAATTCTGCCAGATTAAAAAAAAAAGTTGGATAATAATGTTCTAATACAACGAACATCGGTCAAAATAGTACACAAAATGGAATAAGTTCAGAACAGAATTAATTTTAACTTATACATCGCGAGTCGCCTAAGAAAATAAGCAAATGTGACTTTCTCGCATTGGTGTTTACAATTCGCCAAGTTGACGTTCGCCTTAAACTTCAAAAATTTGGCTAATTGAAATTTCGTTCTATAACAAGAAGGCGAGCGCCTTTATCTGTCAGAATCGGTCGAACTGTAATTCTTTGTGACTTTGAAATACCAAACTGTTAATTCAACTTAAGGCGAATGTTCGACTCGGGAGTGATATGTCCTTTAATATTTTATCGAAGAGAATATAGAAAAAAAAGGCTGGGTGCGACCCACACTGATAATTTCCCATTATGCATAATTTAAAAACTTGGCGTTTCTGATATTAATCGCTTTATTTTTGATGCTGATTGATAACAATTTTATTAACAAAAAAATTGTCAGAGATGTTGAAGCGGAAAAACAATATTTACAAATTTTTCTTAACTTTTTGTAGTTTTGTATTTGTTGAAAAAAAATGTCAATTTGATATTCGTCAATATTTTATCATTTTTCAGGTATTGACAAATTCATAGCATTGCTTGTTGTGATGATAAAACAAAAACAACAAACGAAAAATAATTTTTGACACTTTTCGGTAAATTTCAATTTTGGTCTTTCATTTTTCGTAAAAAAACTGCCAATCGATCGATATTTGTCAAAAAAGTACCTTCTGTTCCAAATTCTATTATGCAAAAAATAAAATAGATTCGAAGTTAAAATGATTGACCACTGTGGATATATTCGAGTCAAGAAACTACTTTTGACATTTTTTGGTAAATTTTTTATTTTTTGTAAAAAGACTGTAAATTCGATATTTGCCAAAATTGTAGCATATATTAATAATTGTATTTTGTATAAATATAAATAAGTTTGAAATCAATATCGGTGCTCATTCTCGGGATATTCAAGTCAAAAAACACTTTTACCAACTTTTGGTAGAATTTTGTGTACTTTTTTATTTTTTGTAAAAAAACTGTCAATTGAATTTTTTTTAAACTTTCACTAGATATAAAAAACATCGATTCACATAATAGAAAATAGTTTTGAAGATAATATCATTTTTCCTTCATTATATGTTTTTGCGCCAAAAACATTTTTTTAGTTTTTCAATTTTTAAAAAATAACGGTGAATTGAAAATTTTCAAAATTTATATCAAATCTGTATCACATTACAATGTATACAATCAAATTTATTTGAAGTCAATGGCACTATCAATGATATATTTGCTACCAACCAAATTTTTTTTTTTAAACTGCTATAGTGTTTTTAACATAATATTCCGCTTCAACATCTTTGACAATTTTTTTGTTAGTAAAATTGTTAACAATCAGCATCAAAAGTAAATCGATTAATATCATCAACGCCAAGTTTTCAAATTATGCATAATGGGAAGTTATTAGTATGGTTCGCACCCAGCCTCTTTTTTTTCAATTTTTTAATGAAATATAAACATTTCATCACAATCCGTTGCTCGAATTTATTCTTAATCAAAAACTTAAAACTTAATATTATAATATTAATTTGTGTCAAATAGTTTTTAGTCTTTACAGTAAAAAATTCTTGTTTTGAGAGTTCTACAGGAATTCGTTATAAAATCTTGTCGCCTGAGTTATCGTACTCTTACCCTTTTGAATGGATTATTATTATGATATGTCGAACTTTTTTCAAATTTATACCAAACCTGTATCACATTAGCCTGTTCATGAATAACTGGTTCAGCACTTTTCATGTATTAAAACAACACAACATGATCTTGATATTTTTCTGGTTACATTTTGGTAAACCAAGATAGATTGCATTTGCAACGAGTAGTGTTTTTGTTCTAAGTTGTCAAAACGAGAGTATTGCCATAAACTATGTTTTTTGATTTAAGAGTCGATTCCGAATCGTTATGTCAAAGTTAACAATCTTAAGTTGCGAAGTGAACGCCAGGACACAGACACATCGTCCAAAATATTTTATTGTTGTGTACATTATTTGCTCAGACCTCCTGTGTGGTGCGTATGAATGTCGACTATTTGTAGTGAAAAGCCTGTGGGAATTCGAAGTATTCGAAGTATTTTAGCAAATTCCTACTCAACTTCTCATGCTGAATAGAAATTGAAAATCAAAATTGATGTATTAGTTTAAGTGTTTGCGATACTTGACATTTTCCGAATTTAATGATTCAACCCCCACTAACTTTATAGTGCTGATTTATTTAATTGTAAATATTTCATAATTTGCCTTTTTCTACGAATATAAACACATAAGTTTTTAAAAAATTCTTTTCATTAGACACCATTGTTCTGAAAAAGCTTCTCTCGTAAGGCCTGTATTGCATGTTCAAAATGAACGGAGTACCTATAGTATTTATTTAATTAAAATTTTGTAGTTTATTTTACCAGATATTGAAAAACGTTGAAGTTGACATCATTTTTGGTTCATTATATTTTTGAGCCACAAAAGTTTTTATTACCAATTTTCTGATTTGAAAAAGCAACTGTTAGTTGACTTTATTCTAATTCTATACAAAATCTTAATGACGTCATAATGCGTAGAGTAAATGTAGTTTGAAGTCAATAGCATCATTTGCAATCAACCAACATTTTGTAGTGAAAAAACAATTACAATTTTTTTTGGAAATCGATTCAGCATATTTTGAAATTAAAACCTTTTTAGAAAAAATCAAATGAAACCGATATCTCTACATTACATATCGGTTAAACTTCAAAAATCAACAAATTTTCAATTTATTAAAATTTTAATAATTTCTGGAAGACGTTTTTTTTTTATTTCTGAAAAACTTGCCAAAACGATTTACGAGGTTATGAAGTTTAACCGTCGATATACAACTTGATTTATCATCGACGAAAAATGGTACCTTGAGCTTTGGATTTACTAACCTACATACGTACATACGTATGTATGTGTTTAGATTCAATAGATACTTAAAACTCCCAGATTTGTCAAAAAGATCAATTTTATAAAATTTCAGATATTTTAAATAAGGTGCAGATATAACAATTTATATTAATCATATTAATGAGTTTTTTTTATTATTATTTTAGGTGGAAAGGACAACATTCAGCAGAGAAAAAACACTATCATTGTCTGTTCCCAAAAACGTGCTATTTGTGTGTCTGGACTTGTCTGTGGATCTTTGTTGATGACAGCTTTGATCGTTGCGTATGGGGGCCCAACTTCAGGTTTGTATAATAATACAAAAAAAAAGTTGTGCGTACAATACAAATTATGAAAAGAGGCTGGGTGCGACGCACACTGATAACTTCCCATTTTGTATTTATAGTACAAAATGTCAATTTAATATTCGTCAATATTTTACCTTTTTTTAGGTATTAACAAATGCATTATGTTGAAAATAAAATACATTTGAAGTCAATTGCTTATTGTGATGATATTTAAGTCCAAAAACGATTTTTGTCACTTTTCTGTAAATTTCGGTTTTAGTTTTTTATTTTTCGTAAAAAAAATATCCATTCGATATTTGTCAAAATTGTAGCATATATTAATAATTGTATTTTGTTTAAACTTATATAAGTTTGAAGTCAATACCGGTGCTGATTCTCGAGATATTCGAGTCAAAACACAATTTTTACCAACTTTTTATAGAATTTTTTGTACTTATTTATTTTTTGTAAAAAAAAGTGTCAATTCAATTTTTTCGAAAATTTTACCAGATGTTAGGGATAGTATTTTCTATAGTAAAGAATTATTTTCAAGATGATATCATTTTTCCTTCATTGTATATTTGCGCTCCTACATTATTTTTTTTAGTTTTTACTTTTTTAAAAAATAACGGTATGTTAAACTATTTCCAAATTTATAACAAACCTGTATTACATTGTTATCTACACAATAAAATTCTTTTGAAGTCAATAGCATTATTCGTTCCAGAGATATTTGCAACCAACTAAAATTTTAACTTTTTTTTTAAGCTGCTATGGTGAAAAAACCGCTCAACAAATTTTTATAAAAGTCCTTTCAGCTTCTTTCGAAGTTATAAACTATTAAATAAAATTTATTTCGAGTCGATATCTTTATTCATTCTTGAGATATCGTTAACGAAAAAGGGTATCTCGAACGCACGAACGTACATACTTACGAACGTACGAACGTACGTACACACACACACACAGACATCTCTCTACAAATGGCGAATTTAGATTCTAGGAACCATAAAACGTCCAGATTTGTCAAAAATTTCAATTTGACAAATCGGACCGATTACAATAACTCCCTATGGGAAGTTAATAAATACTTATAAAAATAACACTATTTATGGGGACATCATTTTTCCATATATTCTAGTTTTATTAGATAGATAAGTTAAATTATAAGTTATTTAGTATATACATTATACATACGTACATACACAAATATTTAGCGCATGACAATGCCGTCTGATGGATTGACAAAAATATATGTATATATAAGTACCTATATTGTGGAAGATTTCGATTTTTTATTATTTTTTAACAATACTAGTAAAACATAAAAAAAATAAAAGTGCTATAAAAAGAGCTATATTGCAGTACTTAAACAATTGAGTTGCTTAACTTTGGTTAAGTAGTAGTAGTACTTTACAATATTTTCATTATATTTGTTTTTACGATGATAAAAATCTGATGCGTGTTCAAAAGTATAAATGAATGGCATGAATTTAAATGTGTGTACTTAGTTGAACTCTTATGCACAAGTTTGTCATGATGTTTTAATAATTGAATCTATAATTTTCTTAATCGCGTTCAGAATGTGTGGATTCAAGAGACCATATTCGCGCGAATTTTAACGGCTTTAGGTTCTTTACATGCTGAAAAATTAAAGCAAAAGATAGGTATACCAACGGTGGCGAAATGATTGAAATCGAAATAACCAAAAAACGAAACAATCGAAAACGAAATAATCAAATGTGAAATAAAGGTAAGAAGAAATAATTCAAAAACGAAACGATCGAAAAAAGAAACTATCAAAAACGAAATTATGTAAACTAAAACCAAATAATTAAATATATAAACAAAAATTTTCAAACAATAAAATGCGAAAAAAAAAAACAAAATACGAAACGATAGAAACGAAACAACAAAAAAACCAACTGAAAAAAAACGGAACGAACCATACCCGTTAAAATTGTACTTGGTAAAATTTAAATAAAGCATAAGAAGAGGATTTAAATATTTTATTTGTTCATAGTGTCGAAGTTATCTCTAGTGTTCACATCATAAAAGTATTGTCAAATATATTAACAATACTTACAAAAACATTCTAAAAAAAAAAAAATATGCTTTTAATTGATTTTATTAATTTGTTTTAAATCCAGCATATAATTTTATAAGTGCTTGTGTATGCATAAAACATGCATCACCTTATTATACACAACATATATATTACATACGTATGTATGTACCTATGTACTATGTGGTAGGTATTATTTTTTACACTTTTGTCAGAATTGTAATTAAATTTTGGTATAAATGTTTGAAAAACTTTTTCAATAAATAATGGTCATTATTTACTTTTGTCTTCAAACGTGAAAATTGTCAATTGGTCATATTTTGTATATACTAATGTTTCGTTGAAACTAAAATTATAAGATCCCGGGTACCCGGGAATTGTAAGTCATGTATTGGGTACCCGAATACCCGGGTACTCATCAACCTACAATACCCGGGTACCCGAGTACCCGAGTACCCGGGTAATATTCAAAATTTCGGGTACATGGGTACCCAAGCTCTAGTTAGTATCTCAAATATCCATTAAAAAGCTTTTAAATTCTGTAGATAAAATTTTGTGGAAAAATTAAGCTTTGCAAGAAATGTTCTAATTCAAATTTATTCTCATATTTGTAATAATGATAAAGGTTCTGTATACATTTCATCACCTTATTCCTCCATATTCATTTACTAAATAATTGAATGTGTATATTGTAATACCTACCTATAATAATGTAAAAAAAAACATTTTTCCTAAAATCATGTGCGTCATACAAAATCATTAAATCACGTGATTAAATGCAAAATTTTTCTAAAAAGAAGAAAGAAAAAACCTATGTAAGTATTTATTTTTTGATAAAGAAAGGTAGGTACTATAACCCTTGTTTGGGTGTATTTTTTTTTTTTGCAAAACGGTGCAATGATACACACATTAAATTTCTTATGTGTACCCTCCACACAGACCCCAATCACCCCTGAAAATTTCATTGAAATCTGGCAAGCCGTTTGGGAGGAGTATGCCACTTAATTTTATATATATAGAAGATTATGAATTATATATTATATATTATATGCTATACATTAAATATTATATATTTTATTATATAATATATTATATGTTATATATATTATATATAATATCGATTCTACAAAGAAACGACAAATTATATAATAAAGTTACTTAACATTGAAGAACATCCTTATAACAGAAGATTGTCTATTCCTCCAAGCCAGCAAGTTCTTTCTCCATTATGATTTTTTGGAAGAAACATCCATCAAAGTTTTATAATGGTTTTTTTTAGAGTATAAGTCAATTCTTTGCATTAGGAAATATCCATATGGAATTTCTTCTCAAACAACGAAATGTAGTTGGATTGCAAAGCTGATGACGGAATATTTAATTTTCTGCAATTGGTCGAACAGCCAGCGATTATGAAAATAAATTTTATTTTTAACATTTTTGAAATAAATATCTTGATTTTAAGCATAATAATTGTTGGTGATTTTTTCCATAAACTCCAGTTCAGTAAAACATGTTAGTCAAATCATCTAAGAATAGAAGCTGTGTTTTATTAACAATCATTATCTTAACTATGGACTTATATAATATGCGAGAAATCTTTATTTAAATCGATAGTAGTAATCTAATGTTTGAAGATTATTTCATGCAAATGCCGGTATCTCACCAAGAAATGCTTCAACTTGGGCTTCTAGTATTTGAATCGAAGCAGCGCCAGCGTGTTTATTTTCAGCTTCATTAAATAAATTCATTGGCTTTGCTAACGGTATTATTATTATTATTTCGGATTTGCATATTCGATTTTATATTATGTATGTACAAATGTATGTCTATGTATATGTGTACATAGGTATGTATATGAATATAGTTGGTTTATCAGCTCTTTTGCTTCCTTTATAGATGCAGCATCTTCTGGGCCACAATGGTTCAATTTTGTGTACTTTTTGTAAAAAAAACAATCAATTGAATTTTTACCAGATGTTACAACTTCATTTTAAATAGTCAAAATTGTTTTGTAGGTTATATCATTTCGGAGCCACACATTTATTGAAGTGAAAACTTAGGCGCGTTGGGCCTTGTAAGCGACACTGTTGTCGAAAATTCGTTTTTTATCGAAACTACTATTTTAAGCCGTAACGGACTCATCTAAATATCTTAAAATCATAAATATTAATGTACAATTTTAACTTTCTGGTATATTTTTTTTTAAGTATAAAAAAACGTTCCCTTGTAATATTTGAATTTTGTCGCTTACGATAACATGGCGGTAAAGGCTCGATATTATAATTTAAGCGCATAATGTAAGTAGGTTAGTGTGTACAATGTACATACTACACAGCACAAAAATGTACTGAGTAGAGAGACACATGCACCTTGAGCAACTAAGATAAGACATTAATACAAGACAGAAGGACAGAGGAGAGAAAGAACAACGGGGAAGAAGACCACATCACAACAGGACCGCGTTTACTTATGCTTAATTTCGGCGATTGATGATATGATATAATAATACTAACGTATTTAATGTCTATAAAAATATTCAAGTCAAAATGCTGTATAAATATTTACATTTTATTTTAAAACAATATCTTAATAGTGTTTATAATTATATATATTTCCATTTCAGATTGTTCATGCTCTTCTCAGTATTCTTCAAGTACGAATTTTAGTTCATTGAATAAATCAGCGCCTTTCAAACCTATAGCTACAAATGGGGATGATTTTCCATGGTTAGATTTGAATTTACCAACTTTTATTAAGCCTATATCATACACTATAACTATTCATCCTAATTTGACAACATATGATGTCAAAGGTGAGATAAGAATTCGGAAAGACGTAGTAAATAATATAACACATAAAATTTAAATTTTAGGTCAAGTTGCAATAGAACTATCTATTACAGAAGAAACGCAATACATAGTAATTCATTCACAAAATTTAAACGTGACAGAAAGAGTATGAACATTTTTCGGTATTGAATATGGGATAGTTATGTGTTTTTATTTTATTTAAAGGCAATGATGGTAAGCGGAAGCAGAGGACAGACAGTGAAAATAATAAGACTACTAGAATTTCCACCAAGACAACAACTTTATATAGAATTTAAAGAAAAATTGAAAAAAAAATATAACTATACCCTAAACTTGAGATGGTACTCCAAACTAAATTTCGAACCAAAGGGATTTTACTTGGATTATTTCGAAAATTCAAAAGGAATTCAAAGGTAAATGTGTATTATATTTTTGTCGGATTTCAGTTACTATTTGTAAACTAACGATCTATTTGAAATTTATCACCATATGTTTAGAGGGGAGGGACAATTTTATACAAAATTGACTTAAAACAGAAACTAATTAGTTAGGAATAACGGTAAGTTTTAAATTGTCATGCTATACGTTTTGGAAAGTCAGAGACCTTTTCTTTAATTCTCATTTTAAATTAAGTTGGGTTTTGTAAATACTTTTAGAAAAATTAATTTTCAAACTCAATATTATAAAATACCATACCTAATTCCAAACTATTTTTTTTTAATTTTATGTTAGATATAAAATGAAGCCTATGTTATATTCCGGACTATCTGTGTCTGTGCCAAATTTCATCAAAATCTGTTCCGTTGTTTTGGTATTCTTAAGCAACAAATATCCATAAATATATCTAAACTTTCATAATTATACATACATAAAGTGGTAAATGTTCGTTTAAACGCACTGCAATATTTTTCCTGTTCTTGACAACCCTGGCCAAGGAATGAGTGAGCAAACATTTTTCTCTTGCAGGTTATTAGTTGACGAAAGGTACCGTTATAACAAATCTTTTTTGAGAGAGTTGAATAAAAATAAGAATAAATGTGTTTCGCTTTAGTTTATAAACAAATCCATCGCATTCTTTGATAGTCTTTTGCGATATGTCAACAAACATTTAAACGCAGTTGTACCTATTATTTATTAAAAAGAGTTTGAAATTTGTAATTTTTTAATTTAAGTTCATACTGTTACAAATGTTTTAAGTAAACAATTATACTTTTTTAGAAATAATGGCCAACTCTAGAGTTGACACAAACTTGAGAGTTGAGTGGCAAGTTGAAATTTGTTTTTCTTCACTATTTAAAATCTCAACTCGAGAGTTGAAATTTAAAAGTTAGCCAACTTGCGTTTTTATAAATTTCCCTGAGAAATTTTTGACAGATACGTATGTATGTATGTTTTAACTTGGGATTTGAATTTATTCTGTGCGATTATTCGAAAATTATAGCTAAATCACAATACAGCGTTAGGTCGGTCGGGCTTTGTATGTATTCTTATGAGGCAATCCGAAATATTACCTCAGGCGTTGCTATGACTTCAACAAAACAAAATGTATTACAAATTTAAATTTGATAGGAAACTCTCAAGTTTGTTCTCTCAACTCCTACTATTTTCGGAAGTTGAGAAAACCAGAAGTTGATCAACTCGAGAGTTGAGAATCGAAAGTTGATACTGTCAACTTTAAGTGAAGAAAAACAAAATCACAAGTTGAGAAAAAAAATCCTCAAGTTGAGTTCAACTTTTAGTGAAGAAAATGGCTCTAAGTCTTCAAGAAATTGATAAATTTAAATTTCTTTGTTTCCAAACCACCGTTAAACTTTCAAACCGCCAAATTGCTAAGGAAATAAAAAGATTCGAGTGTGTTGTTCGCAATTAAGAAAAAAAGGAGAAAATTATGGAAAAAAACAACCGAAAACAAAAGGAAATACCAAGCTAATATTAAGACAAAAGAGTAAAAATTTTCAAGAGGCTACAAAAAATCGGCTTAGTTGTAGGCAAATTAAAGACAAATTAGTTTTGCCAATAACAAAACAGCAGAATTCCTCTAAGGTCGAAAAGGGTCAAATGGCAGAAAATGATTGTAAAACCCAAACTTACAGCTGTACCTACACAAGGAAAAAACATTGCTGTTTGCTACAAAGAATATGCACTGGAAGTTGGAAGGACCAGTGGAAAATTTTAATTTTTCAGACGAAAAGAAATTTAACCTAGATGGTCCTGCCTGACTGCTGCAGCTGTTATTGACATGATCTTTCGAAGAAAAATGATTCTCGAACAAAGCGAAATTTTGGCGGTGAAAGTTTGATGGTATGGGGAGAATTTTGTTTCAATTTAAAAATTCCAATTTGTTACCACTCAAACTCTCCTGAAAAATTTGCATTTGCAACGGGTAGTGTTTTTGTTCTGAGTTGTCAAAACGAGATTAAATCCATAAACCAAGTTTTGGATATAATATCGTTATATTTTAAGGATCTGAACCAGTTCATCTCATGTGCATAATTAAACGCGGCTATTGTTATCTCCAAATGGTTCAACGAGTAGTAGAATCTTATGATCTATGTGGTATCATGCTGGCCTTATTTACAGCAGCCACCTTCACCTAATCTAACGTAACCTTACCGCACGTACTGGAACTACTTAATTTAAAATGATATTATTTTGCAGTATGCAAAAAAAAATAATTTGGTTTTCCACTAGCATATGGTGATGCCATTCTTAATTGATAATTTAGTAGATAATAAAGAGAAATAGAAAAGGTTCATTTTTGTTTTCATGTTTCATGACCTCTTTGCCGTGGAATTACCCAGCTGTAGAGTATAAATAAGAAAGAAATTTCGGTAGAGAATCATCGTAGTAGTATTAGCCCTGTTACATAGAGATTTTTTTTTGCTGTACCTACTACTTTTCCGTTATTTTTTATTTTTATTATTCGTCCTCCTTTTGTTGTGTGGATATTGTTGTTCTTTTTTTTCTGTAGGTATTTATAATTTTGTTTGGTTATTTCTATATAAATCATTTTGCTACATTTTGTAGGTATATGTGTATTTTTTTCTACATGTAAAGAACATAAAGAATATTAAAATTCGCGTGAACAATCAACATTCAAAGTCGAAATGAAACTCAAACTAAAAAATCAAAAAAAAAAAAAAATAATCGAAACAAAAAGAAACCAAGTAAATAAAAGTGAAACAGTGAAATGTGAGCGAAACAACAAAACACGAAACGATATAAACGTAACAAAAACAAGAAAACCGCTAGGTGGGACAAAAGTCCAAAATATTTTTTTGGATTTATGTCTCAGTATGGTGTACGGGAATTCGATTCGGAACTTATGTCCCTGCGCCAGAATTTACACTTTTTTGTATTTCTCTAAAATAATTATTTCCTTATAAAAGCAACGAGATGAACGCAATAAGTAAGATTTTATAGGCCTGCAATACTTTAATACTTTTAAGTTTAATAAAACCTATTTTTTTTGTAGAAAAGTGTTTTTTTTTTATTTCCGAAGAACTTCTGCTTTTCTAGTTTTTATTATGAATTAACAAGAGCATTGAAAAAATATCTAAATTTCTAGTTTTTAAATTATTTTTTTTTTTGAAAATTCATTACAAGCCCAACTTAATTTAAAACGGGAATTAAAGAAGAGATTTATGTCTTTTCAAAATGGTATATCAAGTCATTGTAAGTCTTACCGTAATTTGCATCTTCGGGTCGTCCGTCGTCGCCCTGTGCTAAAAAACCCAACGCTTCTATCTTTTCTCTTTCTCGAAAAAAAACAACAATGCATGCAATTTACTAATTTAGAACCCTAACCCAGGTCACTGTGTATTTTCCACCTATCGTAGTTCGTGAAAATGATCTTGTTTGCACATGCAGGATAGAAGAACTGCAATAAAAAACACGATCTATTTAGGTGGCGGAAATTCCTACATTCCGAGAGAATCTAGGTTCAGGTATACAAATAAATTTCCGGATTAATTTCCTCTAAGAAATCCTCGCATTTTTCTGGCAGGTATAGAAATTTGGATTTTTTCTTTTTCGAGAAAAATAAAGGACAAGAAAAGACCTAGCTCGGTTCATCTAAGAAATCCTCGCATTTTTCTGACAGGTATAGAAATTTGGATTTTTTCTTTTTCGACAAAAATAAAGAACAAGAAAAGACCTACCTCGGTTGACGAAATCATGAATCTATGCATTACTCATCATCATTATAATCATCGATCTTATTTAATCTTCATTTTATATACTACTAGCTGACCCCGCATACGACATACATTGTTCTGCACTGTTCTTGAAATTGAGTGATAGAAGATGCTTTAAGTCTTTATATCCAGATTTTAATAAAGTGTATCTTATCTCTTCTTAGACAGGACCAACAGCTGTTCTACATGGGGTGTGTTCGGAAAATGTGTAAATATGCAAATTGTTGTATTGAGGTGTAAAATTTATGAAAATGCTAGTGGAGTCGAAGTTTGCATATAAATTCACACCGAGCTGGTTTAGAATGTTTCTTACTTTATTTGGAGTAAAACTTTGAAAATATATTGATTTTTTTGTTAGAATTACCGCCAACAGCAACTCCTTGTTCAATTTCATTGGCTTATATGGAAGAGCAAAAACTAAAATTACTGCAACTTTAAAGACCAGTTGAATAATCGTGGTTTACTATTTTCTTTAAATTATTATCCAATTTTTTATAAAGACCATTTATTTGCATAGTAAACATTCTTTTATTCTTTTCATTCATTTAATAAGATATTAGAAGACAAAAGTCAACATGAAATTATGAAGAAATACTAAGTAAACATTTCGAGAAGTTACTTTAAGTTGCCTACAGAGTCATAATTACTAACTTACTCTGCTCAATGCTATATTTATAATACTTTATCATCTTTGTAATGAGAGCACATTTCAATAATGTTTCCATAATATGTAATAGTTAAATACACTAATCCTAAAAAAAATAAATGTATCTTATAGGAATTGATCCTATAGGTCCAATTTTTTGAAAAATTAATTTTTATAAGTTTACTTACGAAATAATTTTGTTTTGATAATTTCTACCAAAAAAATGTTTGGTTTGGAATTTGTGGAACGCTTGCACTTTGTAATGCAGGCGAAGATTTAAAAAATATATTAATTTATAACCGAATACACTCTCTACACCACTTGACTATCTCCTTCATTCAACTAGACGAAACTCTATCTGCACTAAAATACTTTTGCTGATTTCTAGCTTACTTTTGTTCACTGAAGAGGTGTTGTTGGTTTCCTTGTAAAATTTTACTGGAAGTAATATAAAATTGAAGAGTTTTTTGAACGCGCTTATCTCAGGAACTACAAGTTCGAGTTGATGAATTCTTTTTGTGTTTCATCGTCCATTTGTCGAGGAAGACCTTAAGCTATAATACCTATGTATATACCAATAGAAGCAAAGAATCGCTGAAAAATGTTGCACAAACGGGGTTTAATAATATTAGATATTAATACATAGGTGTGTTTTTTGGGATTTCCCAAAAAAACATTTATCCACAGTGGTGTGATATTTCAATTTAAAATCTAGTACTACTGACTAGTTGTCAAATATTTAATTGAAAAAAAAAAAACGTATTGCTCGGCTGAGCATACAGAATAAGGAGATAATTAAGTTGAAGTGGAAGATTTACAAGATGATATGGCAATAAACATCAAAAAAGTTTATTTCTCTTAGTTAATTCATGTCATAATTCGTAAAGTTTTAGAATCAAATGTTGATTTTTGTATTTTTCTTTTTTTTGACAAATATCAAAACAAAAGTCAAGGGGTCCATTCGCAGACTTTGGTTGAGTTTGGGTATACACAAATGTTGACAAATGTTAAATGTAAAACAAAAACCACTTATCGTAGGTACTCTACGAACATACCTTCAAGTTACAAAAGAGTTATCAAGTGTACCAAACTATCAACATTTATATTCGAGGCTCGAGCAAACGTCAAAATTCTACCCGTAGTGGGATCCTACTTCTACTTGTATTGGTAGTGAGGTTGGTATATTTGTAACGCGAGTAAAATCTTACCTACTTCACTACGGATAGCATTGCCAAAAAACACACCTAATATTTGAGGGCTTCCTCTGAGTGCGCTGCGTAAATGTTTCAAGAATTATGTATTTTTCTTTAAATGATCAAAAAATGGCTGCCATAGTATATGCTATCTTTTAAAATTGACAAACTTAAAAGTCTTTTATGGTAGATAATCAAATAGTCGAAATTAATGCAATATTTCCAAATATTTGCAAAACATTTTTTTTCAACATAAGATAATATTTATTCATTTCTGTATTAAAAGAGTGACTAGCTTTAGTTAAAAAACGTATTTATAAGAATATAAGACATGTTATCTCCAAAAATCAACACTACTTCAAACTTATCTCTCTTCTCGCAGTTTTGTACCAAGGGAATGGAGCGTGGTGGTCAAGTAGATGCAATCTACACTGACTTTATATCGAGTACAACATATATTATCTTGTTAGAAAAATTAAAAGCTTTTGGATTTGAAATTGAAATCTTAAGGTGGTTTGAACAATATCTTACTAATCGATGTAAAAATAGATAACAATTTATCAAAGAAAATTAAGAACATTTTTGGAGTTCCCCGAGGAAGTCACCTTGGACCTTTGTTTTTAAATCTTTTTATAAACGACCTTCCTTCTTGGGTAAAACATTCTGACCCCCTGCAACAAGACATAAATGAAGTTTCTAATTGGTGTGAAACAAACTGCTTGCACTTAAAAATTTCGAAGTGCAAGATCTACTAAGCCCATACAATATTCTTATGTTGAAAACATAAAAGATCTAGGGGTAATATTAGACGAAAAATTAAATTTTAAAAATCATTCTGACTATATACATAGTTTGTAAAGGTAATAAATTATTAGGTTTTTATGTTATGCTTTCTTATGAGCAGAGATGCCAAGAGATGTTATAAATGTACTCATATAGATTGTCCTGCTTTACTTGCCCTTTATCCAATTTTCGCTCCTTCAAGACCCTTAAGAGGGAAAAAATGCTTTTTTATGTGCCACGTTTCTATATTAATTACGACAAAAATGATTAAGTTTCCAGCTCCTGATTATTATTTAATTCAATTTGTGACATAATCGACCTACATTTAAGTAGATTTTCGTTCAAGAAAGCTTTAATGCTAGTCATATTTAAAAAAAAGAAATATGAATTATTGACAAAGAATATTTTATTCTATCATTTTAGTTTTGGTTTTGTATACTTTTGTATATAATTTTGTTATTATCTAATAGAGTTTAAGCTCAATAGAAAGAAATAAATAAATAAAAAAACGAGTTTGCTTTAGACCACACAACTGAAGTAAAACTTCTTTATCTCCATCCATATGTATGTATATGAAGGGTCCAGAGCAAAAACGGCACAAGTCACATGAAAACAATTCCGAGAAAAATCAATCTTAAGGTTTACTAACTCACACAGGCTAATATAGAATAAAAATAAAAATTCAAAAACACAGTTTTTTAGACTATCATTTTCTTAGATCCAGACAAAAATTTAATGTTCATTCCATGGATAAATAGATTTAATGAATAAGGTACGTAACATGTGCCATTTTTCCCTTTTAATCAAGGAGAAAACGAAATTATAAGTTTACTTACTTATAATAGCTAAATTAAAAAGAAAATCAAAATTTAAAAAATACATAGTTTTGTAACGGATTATGTTTTAAGTGGCAGCAAAAAAAAAAATGTATTTAATAAATAAATAGAATACGTTTAAATATATGTAAATAATTTATGGAATAAATTCTATGGGACTTGTGTCTTTTCCCTTTTAATCAATTGTCCATCATCGGTGGGATCGTCAAAGAATTATGTAATCGTAACTTTTGAAATGACATATTCTCAATTATTTGGCATCAGAAAGGTTTTTGAAATCGGGTAATCTTGTGTAGTTTACTTATATTTAGGTCTTCAGGCATGTACATTTCTTAGAAGTTTTGAGATTTGGGACCTTAAAGTTTTTGATGCCGATAATCACATTCTATGACCTTTTTTTTAGAAAAAGAGAATAAAACAACAGAAAGTACTTGGAAAAACCTACAAGATGGCATCATTAGGTTAATTTTGAAAAAAAAAATGGACTTGTGCCGTTTTTCCTTTGGACCCTTCATATGTTTATATATGTATTTATATACATACATAATACATATTTTCTACAAATTTCTAAAAAGTTTGTACAAATATTTAAAATTATTATCCGTTTTTATTGATAAATTCATATTCTTGTATTATTTTTTTTTACTTATTTATTATTTTCATGTGCGCATGCACTGTTCTCTTTTCCTCCTACAGTATAATACAGGCAATAGGCCTGTATAGGCCTAACTCCAATAATTTGTCTCAATTTTTGTGAGACCAGTGAGATTTTCATCATCAACTTCCATTTGATTATTGTCATGTTCAATATAATGCCACCAATTATTTGCAATGGTGAACCTCTACAATTAATAAGTATTTGTATTTATTTACGTATCTATTAATAAAATAGAAAATCAACAAGAAAAAAGGAACGCTGTATATGACGCTACGACACCAGCAACTAGTATGAGTTACGCACTAAACTTTGTGGTTCAATATCAGTTGATTGGGTTTGGGTTTGGGCCTCACTAGGTAATAGAGTCAGAGAGAAAGTAAATGTGCACGCGCACCTCTCTCTTGTTCTCTCTCTCTTGTCCCTACAGTTACATACGAAAGGTAACTCGCTCTCTCCATTTTTACTAACGTGTGAATGTGACTCCATATCACTCTCTTTCAACATTTCAATATGACCTACGTTCGCATCACACTTTTCGTAACGCATTCGCCAGTTTACTCCCCAAGCCAAGCGTGCCTAAAGAAGTTTTACTTCAAATAAATCAAAATTATTGATATAGTTAAAAAAAATTTACAAAAAGATTTTTATTGCTAAGCCCTGAACCATTATAAGACAACATTTTAAAATTATTAATAGGAATTGAGCTGACGGACGGCATCACAATTTCAATTTCATCACTGGTGTGACAGAATCAGCAGGATTAGACCATTCATGATGGTCTATTTACTAAAATATTTGTTTTAACAGCTTCGAAATTAAGTAGCCCAAACATATCCAGTAGGTGTTGTTCTCCGTCCTCATCTTTATATTTAAGTGTGTTGTTTTCGTTTGATTTCTCTGCATTGTTCCTCCAATTCTTCCTCAAGAGCATAGCACCTAGTCTCGAACTGTTGAACTTTGACAGATAAGTCTTCATTTTGCTTTTGCAAGATGTTTATCTCGGTATTTAGCTTATTGAAATCTTCCTTTGGAGCGAGTTTTACGGTTGCTTTTGGAAGTTCAGTTTTCAGAGATTCATCTATGATCGATTTAATCTTTTTGAGATCAGCATTGGTGATTGCCATTAATATTAAAGGCAATTGTTGTTCCTTTCAGATTTGGGGTTTTCGGATAAGGGTTTTCTTCTGGTGATGTTAGATTTAATTTTCTTTTGTTCTCACTCATGTGTATGTATGTATGAGTTGCTTGCTAACTAATTTTTACCCTTAAATAACTATATTTATATTATTGGAAATACTCATTGTTATTCGTAAATTAAAAAAAAAAAAACACAGGAGCAATATAAAATTAAACCAACTACTGTCATGACAGAGTTGCCAACCAACTTATGGAAAGTTAATAAATCCGAATTCATATTAAGAATTAAATCCGATCTTATTTAATGTACTCCAACTTTTACTGAGAGAACAGTCATATTCAAAAAAAAATATTAATTTTTTTATTAACAGATTTTTAGCCGCAACAGTATTTGAACAAAGAGGTGCAAGAAAATATTTTCCGTGCTTTAACGAACCTCAATTTCGAACCACATTCAGAGTGTCAATCTTCAGGGATCGATTTCATATTGGTCTTTCAAACTCAAATGTGTATAAAACCGAAGATGTTGGATTCTATATGGGGACCGGATTGGTAAGTCTATGGAGTAAGCAAATACACATTTAAATGGTTTTAAAACAGTGACATTTTATAGCTTCGAGATGATTTCATGGAAACCCCTTGTATATCAGCAGATTCAGTAAGTTGGGTCATTAGTGATTTTGACAGACAATCACTTAACATTGAAGCATTATCATTAAATGTTACACCAACTTCAATAAAACAAACCGAAAAACAAACAACTAGTTTGAAAAATAACTCTAAAAATATTAAAAAAATAGCTGTGCGTAGTATTGCATCCTTAACACATTCCCTAAACTTAAAAGTGCTTTCAATGAATAATAGCTTGCTTCCACAAACTTCGACAGCCGTAATCAGGGTGTCAGCAAGCAATTCTAAAAAGCATTTTAAGGATAAGATATCTTACACGTTCTATGCCCCGGCAGGCTTGTTAACGCGTGCAATATTTATAATGAAAACAGCTAAGGATGTAATGAGCTATCTTGAATCCTGGCTTGATACGAAATATCCATTGACAAAATTAGATTTTGTTGCACTTCCTTCTTTGGAAAAAAATGTAATATCATCCTTGGGACTAATAAGTCTTAAAATATCATTTCTTTCTGATCAAAAATCGACTACCACCGAAGAAAATCAACTTTCTAATATTAGGATAGCTGAAGCAATTGTACAGCAATTTTTTGGAGGTGTTACATCATCAATAACCCTGAAAGATAATATTATCTGGGATGGACTGGTGAAATATTTATCAGTTTTAATTATCTCATCGTTACATACACAATGGCCTTGCAAAGAGATGTATATTTATCACTTAACGACCAACACAATGGATATAGATGCTATGCAGGGTTGGACAAGCATAGCTAGAGCAACAACATTTATTGAACAGAATGATGAATTCTATGTTGATAAGGTAAGTTTTAAATTATGTTTTTAAACTGAAATTTTAATTTATTTAAAAATATAAGATTTTGGGTCAGTGTAATATCACCGAAAGGTAGGATTGATTGTTTTATTGTTTGCTACGGAAATACCATTTTGACAAAGGACAAAGTAGTCATTTCATATGAAAACGTCTACTCTTATATTCTATCATATTTCTGTGATTTTTTTCAACCTTTGTGGGAATCATTTTTATTAAAGTAGAAAATAAAATTATTTTTCGCAAGCACCGTTCTCCCCATACAACCCCATATTTAATGCATTTTTGGGCAAGCGTGCGATAACTCAGGTGACAAGATTTTATAGCCGTATAGGAGGGAGGAGCAGTTAAAAAAATACTTTAAACAGAATTGGAAAACAAATTGTTGAAAAATAATAGTAACTCTTACAATTAACTATAGTACCATTTTTGAAAGTCAACAACCTGTTCTATCAAATTATTTTAAAATCAAGTGAAATAAATTCATAGCTTTCGAAAAACCAAAAAGGAGTTAAAAAAAAGTTTAAGTGCATTTTTTTCAAAATTTAAATGATAGATGTGGGTTGAGTTCATGATTGCAACATTCTTGCACATGCCATGCAGAAAATATTTATTCCATGCATTTATGAACAGAAAAACTGCTGCAAGTATGCGACAGATCTTAATTACTTACTTAGGTCCTCAGACCTACGAAGTCCGTTGGTGTTCCCTAGCGGGACATAGGGCCTCAACTACTTTTACGCGTCATCGTGTGCGGTTTCCAGTTTTAGCTCCCTCCAGCTCTTTCCCAGTCTCGCAGATTCCTCCTCGACTGTTCTTCTTCACGTGCTTCTCGGTCTACCTACTCTTCTTCCTTCTTGTGTGAGTGGGTTCCACTGCATTGCTTGGCGACATGCGACAGATCTGCATTGCAAAAAAGGGTTCATAAATGCAGAAGCAATAATTAGGCGGCAAATAAATGACAGCATTAAAATTATATTTTCGTTGACGCGCATTGCTTAGCAAAACAAAATTGTGTGCAAAATGTCCAATACACACATAATTTTAAGATTAATTTTTAATCTCCTGAATAAAACAAGCTTAAAATGTAGTCAGGAACAGCCTCCTTAAAATGGATATTAAAAGTTTCGTATCGGCATCTAACCAGGGGCCGAATTACCGCATCAGTCATCGAGTGAGTAAATTTCATCAGTTACCGAACGAACGAGTGACATTGGGATGATGGCATACGTAGTGGGACGTATCGTTTAGATTTTTTATAATTGTAGTAGTTATAATCTTCTACATCAACTCCTCTTTAACTTTCATCGAGTCTCTTTCTCTTCAGTTGTGATGTGAGTATGTGACAGATAACATCTGTGTTTATGTGAATTGTGAATAGGTTGAAAAAAAAGAAATTATAAATAACTTATAATGGGTATTTTGCTCTTATCAAGTGATTTTGAAGGTGAGAATAGAAACAACCTTTGTGGAGTATTTTTAACGAAACTTAAATATTTCAGACGATGAAAAGTACGAAGCAATAGAGTGCAGGCCAAAATCTTATTGATGTTTGGCCAAATTAAGGTGTCTAGACATATAATTTGCCATAGAATTTTTTTGTTCCTGATTAATTTTGTTTATGAACTTGAACGACAAATTTTGTTTAAAATACAACAATAACATAATAAATACTATAATTGGTACATTTTGATTCACAATTTGGTGAAAAAACATACCATCAGTTAAATTTTAGTCTGTCGAGTGAAATCTCGTTCGATAACTGATCACAGAATTCCAAATTGAAGTACTAGATCGCTCATTAACGTGAGAGGGAATGCCAAATTGACATATTTCAGTGACGTATTACTCGTTAACTGATGCGGTAATTCGGCCCCATAATTTTCTGTCACTTTCATTCCTATGAATGAAATATTTTAAAAACTTTTTAATAAAAAAAAACATCAATATTTCACAAAATATGTAAAATTTTCAATTATTTTGCTTACATATTTTCACCAGGTATTTTCCTGTAGAGCGGCAGCAAAACAAAAACTTTTGCATACTTGATCACATTCAGACAATCAGTTTGCTTTTATGAACACACAATTGTAATGCAAAGACAATGCAGTCTATCTACATTTAATGTTTTAATTTATGAACCGTGCTCTTTGGCAATTCTATCCGTATTGAAGTGGGATTTCCAAAAAAAAGTTTATCCGCACTTGTGTGTTTTTTCAATTTAAAATCTAGTACTACCGACTAGTTGTCAAATATTTAATTAAAAAAAAAATAAGGAAAAAATTAAGTTGAAATGGAAGATTTATAAGATGATATGGCAAAATAAATATCAAAAAACTTTATTTATCTTAGTTAATTCATGTCATGCTCATGATTCGTATGGTTTTAGAATCAAAAGTTGATTTGTGTATTTTTTTGACAAATATCAAGCAAAAGCCAAGGGGTCCGTTCGCAGACTTTGGTTGGGTTTGGATTTACGCTAATTGATTTTCTTGAAGACGAACGATACAAAATTGATGCTACGGCGAAAGGTACACCTGGCACAATTAATTTTCAAACGATAGGTGAGAATACCCACATTAAAAACATTAAAAGGATCCAACGCGCTATTTTATGAATATAAGAAACCCACCACTTTGTGTAGCAAAAACAAAAGTGATCTAAGCTTATGAGATTTCATACACAAAATCAAGAAACTTAAAAAAGTGTTTAGTAAAAAAAAGTTTTACAAGTTAATTCCCCTGAAGTTTATAAGCTTTTAAACACAAATTCAACGAAAAAGCGCACCAATTTTTTTAGGTTTTTTTGTAGTGCCTTTAATATGAAAAACACTGTTGTTTTGTAACGTTAGTTTACGAACACTCGATCGATAGCGTTTTAAATTTTGTAGCGTTTCTTTTTCACCTAAGTTTGGTTGCATATAAAACATGAAACCTCAAAAAGTGCAGCAAAGAGTAAAATGGTAAATACTCAGTGACAAATGTTAAATGTAAAACAAAAACCACTTATCGTACTCTACGGGATACACAAGAATTATCAATTGTACCAAACTACCAACATTTATTTTCGAGACTCGAGCAAACGTCAAAATTCTATTCGTAGTGGGATCCTACTTCTACTTTTATTGGCAGTAAGGTTGGTGTATTTGTAATGCGAGTAAAATCTTACTTCACTATGAATAGCATTGCCAAAAAATAACACCTAATGTGTTCTGAAAGTACTTTCGACATGTGGACGAAGCTTAAGAAGGTCTTTGAGCAAAAATCCAAGACATCAGTGCATTTGCTTCAACAGAGATTTTATTGAATTACCAAAAGCGAAGATGAAAATCTTTCAATTCACATCTCAAAGCTTCTAAGAAATATTCAACAGCTCAAAGATTCGGTGAGGATGTCTCAGAGGCTATAGTCATCATTAAAATTTTAATGACTCTACCGGTGGCATATAATCACTTCTATAGTGCATGGGAGTCAACAGCAGCAAGTGAGCAAGCATTAAAAAATTTAACTGCACGTCTGTTGATGGAATAATCGAGAAGGAATATGCAAAATGAAGTTGAATGCGAAGCTCTCATGACAAAAACAGTACCTCGTCTGTATAGCGGTAAAAGCATGAAACTGGGAAAGTGTTTTATTTACAAGTAAACGCTGAAAAATCAGATTGTTCTACAAGGAACAAGGCAGAGGCAAGGAAAACAAAAACTGCAGTTGATGTCAAAAGAGGAGAAGCCTTTATATCTCAAACTGTGCTTGCCAAAAAATTGGAAAAGGATAGTTGGTTTCTCGACTCTGGAGCAAGCGATCACATGACGTCTCGAAAAGAGTGGTTCGTTTCTTTCAAAAAGTTTGACAAGCCAGTTAATATTTGCGTGGGAAATGTTTAACTTATCCATGCATACGATACAGATGAAATTAATATTCTGGCGTTTAGCAAAGAACTAGATAGAGAAGCACTTATCCAGTGTCTTATATGTCCCTGATATAAAATTAAATTTATTTTCTGTGAGTTAATCACTTGATAAAGGACTACTGCGGTTCATGATTCAAGTCGTAGAGATGGTAATGATCTAAAATCGTGGCATGAGCGTCTCTGTCATCAGAACTTTATCTACGTTAAAGAATTTCTTAAATAAAACAATATTTCCTGTACAGGAAGGATTCATTCTTTTGTTCTGCTTATGGGAAAAAGAAACAGACTGTCGTTTGCCAGGAGTCTGAATAGAGCAACTTTACTAGGAGAGTTAATATGTACATTGTGATCTTTGCGTTCCTATGAATGAAACCTTGTATGGAGGGTCTCGATATTTTCTTTTAATGAAAGATGATTGCTCTAGTTTTCGTCATGTTTATTTCATATATTAGAGGAAGTGAAAATTGACACAAGTTACTCTGTCAAAGTTCTACGTACTGATAATGGCTTAGAGTTCATCAATAAGGATGTTGAATCATTGCTTAGAGCTAAAGGCATATGTCATCAAAAAACAGTTTCATATACTCCACAACAAAATGGGCGAGCCAAATTTAATATCAAAACCGACTTTATGAGTGGCGATCATTCCGAGGATATCTCTATGCGGCAACCTGAAGGGTACGATGATGGAAGCGGCAAAGTCTGCAAGTTGCAGAAAAGCCTATACGGGCTTGACCAGTCTTCGAGGTGCTGGAATAAGAAGTTTTCTGGTTTTCTAAAACAATTCGACTTTAAATCCTTTTATGATCCTTGTGTATTTATTGGCAGTTCCAAAAAGAAAAAGGTTTTGCTTGCGGTCTATATCGATGATGTTTGGCTGCGTCAAGTAAAGAAGATGTGGATTATTTACTAAAATGTCAACAGCAGGAATTTGAAGTAACAGGCCGACTCCATAGGGCATAATTTATGTCATGCGGTTCGATCATGACATGAAATCTCCAATGGAGTCGCGATATCTCATCTTATGACATGATGCCAGCGATCTATGTCAGCGGTTTTTTCTTGATATAGATGTCGGACATGAATTTGACAGATGTTTTGTTCTTGTTGCTTTTTTGTGTGCAGCTGACATTTCATCTCTCATTATTTTTGTTTGGAGTGAAAACACTTTTTTTTCGAGTACTAAATATACATAATAATTTCACGTTTGCCAGAGATACTTACAAATCAGAGTCTTTTGCTTGAATGAAATGTCAAGACATAAACTGCCCAGCAAAGAGAGAAGACATTTCACAGATTTATATGTCAGACATTTAGTTGGCGATACAGATATCTAGTGGAGTCGGCCTGTAACGCATGGTGACGCGAACTATTTTATTTCAGTCTTAACTCCGTCTGTGAAAACACCTAATGCTCTCAGTAGAGGTCATCATGCTGGACATTTTCCATTTGGTGAGGCAGTGAGATCACTCATGTATATTTGGCTGTCCAGTAAGTAAGGTACTTGAAAAATCCAAAGAGACCTATATATGCACAGTGAAGCGTATATTTAAATATATTAAAGGAATCATTGATCACGGTATAGTTGTTAATGTTACCAATAAAATGTATCTAAAATATTAAAGGAATCATTGATCACGGTATAGTTGTTAATGTTACCAATAAAATGTATCTAAATTGGGTGACGTTGAGACAAGAAGGTTGACGAGTGGTGCGGTTACAACGTTTTTTGGAGGAACGGTTTCTTGGCAGTCCCAAAAACAGAAATGTGTATTACTTTCGACTACTGAATCTGAATATACATATAGCTGCGTCAGAGGCTGTGAAAAACTTAATATGGTTGCAGAAAATTTTGTGTGAGCTGACCAGAGCAAGAACAACCTGTTCAACTTTGAAGTTGGACAATCAGAGTGCAATTAAATTAATTAAAAACTCAGAATTTCACAAACGCACGAAGCATATAAATGTGCGGTACCATTTTATTGGATAAAACTATGAAGATGAACTGTTTACAATAGAATATGTTCCAAGTGAACAACAACTTGCTGATTTATTCACTAAATCTTTGCCTAGAGAAAAATTTAATAATTTAAAATTGTCTTTGAATTTAAACTCATTAACCAGTTTTCACAAGTAGATAATTTAATAATTTTTAATTTTTTTTAAATATTGAATTTAATTTGATTTTTAATAACTAAATAATCATAACTATTATACTAATACTACTATTATTATTTATGTACATTATACATATTTTTGTGTAATTGAAATTATAATGTATGACACAAGTGGAAGTAATAAAAATTAATTATGTATCTTTATTTCATTACCTTTATACATACCTATTTTTGCATATTTGAATTAATAAAGCAATTTTATTCTTAACATTACTTCATTCTAGAAATATTGTGTTTTATTTCTTGCTCTGTTATCATAAAAACACAGATAAGAAGCTATACAGATGTCTCATCCCTATACAAAAAATGTCCCATATTCTTTCAACTGCTTCTTGGCTATCAACAAAAAGCTTTTTGTCGGTTGATAGTAAAGCTTTTGTCGGTTGATAGTCAAGCACAAGAAGCTGTTTTTGATTTCACATATTAGCTTGCCCGTTCAAAGCTGCGTGTGTGTTTATCTGTAAAAAAAACTTCGAAGATGTTTTTTTTTCTCAATTCACTGCCCATAGAGAAAAGGAAAAAAAAAACTGAATGCATGGAACCGTTTGCTTGTTGTGTGTTACCTATGTAACTATGGTAAAGAAAATAGCCAAATTTGTCTTTTGCTTTAACAGACAAGGTAAACCCAACATTGGTTTTAAGTGATTGAAGTTAATTAAAGTGCGGAGAGATTTTTGTCTTTTTAACTTCCAAAAGGGAGTTATTGTAATCGGTCCGATTTGTAAAATAGAAATTTTTGACAAATTTGTGTGTGCGTGTGTACGTATTGTATACGTTCGTACGTTCGAGATACAATTTTCCGTCCACGATATCTCAAGAACGAGAAGATATATCGACTCCAATTAAATTTTGTTCGATAGATTTTAACTTCAAAAAAAGCTGAAAGGATTTTCATCAAAATTTGTCGAGCAGTTTTTTGACTATAGCAGTAAAAATGTAGTGAAAATTTGGTTGGTCACAAATATCTCAGAAACAGATGATGCTATCGACTTCAAATAAATTTGATTGTATACAATGTGATGTAATACACATTAATTAATGAAAAACTAAAGAAAAATAATTTGGCACTGCAATATACAATGAAAGAAAAATTAAATTTTTTTTTTTTTTCAAAATAATTTTTACTACGTGAAACGACGTATTTAACAGCTGTGAAAATTTTAAAATTCATTTGACCGGTTTTTTGCAAAAAATTAAAAAAATACCACCGAGAATTGGTAAAAAATGTTTTTTGACTTAAATATCTCTACAAAACTCAACGACTTCAAATTTATTTATGTTTATACAAAAAATAATTTCCAATATGTGCTACAGTTTTGAAAAATATCGAATTGACAGTTTTTTTTACGAAAAATAAAATACTAAAACTGAAATTTACCGAAAAGTGTAAGACATTGGTTTTCGACTTAAATATCTTCGCAAAAAGCAATTGTAGGTATATTATTTTGGTTATAATGCATTTGTCCACAATACCTAAATGATAAAATGTTGACGAATATCAAATTGACATTTTTTTTTTACAAAAAATTAAAGAACTATAAGAAATTCTACCAAAGCCTGATAATTTTTTGTTAGTAAAATTATTGTTATCAATTAATATAAAAATTACTAGTAAAATTAATTAATATAAAAATTACTAGTAAATCTATAAATACCAAGAAAAAATCGATGTCACAAGAATTGACAAAATTATGTTATGCTCGAAGACAGCAAGGGGACACTTGATGGCTTTTTATTGTGCAACAAAAACTTCAATAACTGCTTTTTGTCGGTTGATAGCCAAGCAGCAGTTGAAAAAATATGGGAAATTTTTTTTGTATGGGGATGAGACATCTGTATAGCTTCTTACCTGTGCTAAAAGTTGAACACTTACAATATTCAACTTCAAATCAATAGACATGTTCTAAGTTTGGACTTTATTTCTGTTTTATAACGCCTCCACTTTGCATTTTTAATATCCAGATAATAACTTTCTGTACTTTGTGGTTTTTGGAGAATTTTAAAACAGAAAGGAAAATGATCAGAATTTAAACGTTGCATAGTTTAAGGCTGCGTGAAAAAAGATTGAATATTTGTAATGAAAAGGTCAAGAACGGAAGGACTACCTCTAGAACCAGACGTGTACGTGTATTAAAAGTTTCTTTAGCATTTAAAGAATCTGAATTAAAAGAAACTTTGAATTTATCCCTATTATGCATACATACATATTACATATGTGTGTAATGTAAGTATACATATATGCGCTCTAGCATCCAGCATAACGAGGTGCCTGTAGACAGGCACATACATATGGGTTGACATGCTTGAGTTATAAAATTACAACGAAAAGTGACATTGGTTTTTATAAATATATATTATATATACTCGTAGAAGATAGAAAAAGATAGATGGTACAGTTTTTAAATTATCGACGTTTAAAAACAATTTATTTTAACATTTATTATTAATTTCAGGTTGTTGCTGTTTTTGGAATGTTACACTCTACCATTGGGGAAACAAGATTTAAGAAATGTTTGGAAAATTTCTTAAAAGAAAATTATTTCAAAGTTAGTGATGTGAAAAACGTATGGAGCTCCTGTAACAAATCAAACGATTTAAAACCAAAAATCAATGTAGAGGTAAAAAGTCTATTAAACATAATAATTATTGTATAACATGCCTGGGTTGAATAACATAACAGACTTAGTATTGTATCAATATGGCAGAAGACAAATGCAATGTCATAATGATTTTTGGATAAAAAAGTAATAATATAGATTTGAAGTCATTATCGCAAAAAATATTCGAGTTGAAAATATAAAAAATATATTTTCAGTTCAATTCTTTTGAAAAGTGAACCAGATGTCAAAAACGTTATTTTATATTAGGTAAATAGAGTAATTCGCATAAGTTGCATCAAGAGAGCTATAATGAGTACGTTGGCTGAAGACAAGACAAAAACCGTATAAATCCCTCTGCCAGAGGTTCAATTTTAAAAATTACTTAAAACAGAAGAAAATATTCCAATATAACGGTAAGACTAACAATGCCATATTATATCTACAGTTTACGCTGCCTATAACGACGCACGCCGCGCCGCTTATAACGACCAGTCGCTTTTAACGACCACTTTTCCATCACTTGTTTGGTTTTCATACAGTTTGTACTAGTGCAACGTTGCGTCGGATATAACCACCGCCACCGCCGCGCCGGCTATAGCGACCAGTTTTGCCTGGTCCTTTGACGGTCGTTATAAGTGACGTCGACTGTATTTGGAAAACCAGATATCTCTTCTTTAATTCTCACTTTAAGTCAAGTTTGTGAACTTTTTTTAAACATTAATTTTCAAAATCGAAATTTACACTATTTGTAACTCGAGAACTGCTGAACCGATTTGGCTGAAATTTTGCACAGGGATAGATTATAGTCTGGAATAGTCTATAACAGGGGTCAGCAATTAGTTCATCTCAGGATCATGTAATGAAATAAACATAGCTGTCCAACATTTTATAGAAAAAACTATTTACTGAACAAATTTATTTAAGGAAATGACAAGATATTGACATTGAATCTTGGAGATATTTATCAGTAAGTCGAGATCGAAATTTGTTCTTAATGAAGTTCATCTTCGAAAATACTGCTTCAAAAATATGTATATGTTGATCCAAGCAAAGTAAGAAGTTTCGAAGCTAATTTTTGTAATTCGATATATATTTATTACCATACAATTTTATTCAGAACTCTTCACTAGAAACTATCTCATAGGTACTCCAGAAGCAATTGCATCTTCATTGTTCCATCATCATCAAGATGTAGTTGTGTGTGTCTTAAACATCGATACTGGGCCGTCTCGATAGTATCGATGGTATTTTTTATAATAGTACTATGTTCTCATAGAAAACACATACATTTATTTATAATCTTAAAACACGACTACGTACTAACTGCAAAGTTCTTCTAGTTATCAAAATGTTTTCAGGTACACTTATTCAGCATCAATAACAGATCACATATAAAAATATAATTATAAAATAGTGGCATAAAACTACCAGCATATATGTATTATGTATATTATTTTCTAAAACTATTATATATTTTAAAGTAATATTCATTTATCTTTTATAAAAGAAAAAATTAAAAATTAAAAAAAAGTCTAACACCAACTATTATTGTCAATATTGCATGTTTTATATAATAAAGCAAAACAAAAAATAGGAAATAGATATGCCATAAAAAAAAACAACAACTTAACGAAAACTTATATTTTATGAAATAGAAATATGTATGTAGTTTGTGTTTTATCCTTGTTCAATGAAAAACAATCCATAGTTTTTTTAACTATCGGTGTAGGCGATAGTTTTTTAGTATCAATACTATCGATAGACTATATATGTTTAAGCAACCCTATCAATATGGAAAGAGTAAGAATTCGTCTAATGCGATGCGCCAACACAACCTAACGGATTGTTTTTTGAAAAGACAAATATCAAATTGCTATGTCTCTTCGATCTCTCGATGTAAGTACCTACTGATAAATAGCAGCATAGAACTGTTAAACCTTTATTTTAAATTTTGTTTGTGTGCGCTGGATTTTATAAAATTAAAAAAAGTACAAAACAAAAATGAAAAAAGTAATGAGCAAACTCATTTTGTTTACCAAAAATACGTGTCCATGAAAATATGCAATATCACAAAATTGTATGTGTTTGTGTAGTGTACTCGGATTTTTGTGTGAAAAACTCACTTAAACTGATTAAGTAATAGAGTTAAAAAAACTGATCACAACAAGTTCGGAACAAAGCGATGATCCAAATTCAATTTCTTAATCGAACATGCCTATAAGCTATAACATAACAACTGATATTAAAGTTCCACTACATTTTGCCTTGCGTATTGTGTCCGGTAAACGAGTTGCCTCGGAGTCGCTTTCGGTTTACATAAGAAAAAGACGTATGTAATTAAACGAGCTGCCTCACCCCAACGCATTTAAAGGATTCTACGAGTCGGTATTATCTCTTTTGGTCGGCCCTTTTCGAATTTAAGTCAAGTTGCTATGTTCTTGATGTTCTTGCGATCCGCACGAAATTGGTCAATTTGACTCCAGGGACTTCAATGAGTTGTTTAAATTGCTTTAAGGAAGAAATTTCAACTTCACACATAATCGGTCGTTGAAATGATTATTCAGCCAGTTTCTTACAACGAGATAGACCTTCATCTGGGATTACTTGTAACCAAATCCAAAATCCGTTTCTCTATGTCTGTTGGTTCGTCAGAAGACCTTTTTCTTCTCCATGTACCCGAAGACAATTGTTAAGTCTCGCTATTTCGCGCATTTCCCGATATTAAGAAATGAGTTTTATAAGCATTTCCATTTTCTATATTTTTTATTAGTATTGAATTGCAATGACAATCAACAAATCTCAAGGCCAGTCATTAGAAGTATGTGCAATAAACCTCGAATTGCCATGTTTTTCTCATGAACAATTGTAGCGTGCTCGAAAGTCAAAAACCATCGGCGTTATTTGTTTTCTATCCGGAAAGAAAAAACAAAAATATTGTACATCACAAAGCATTAAAAAAGATAATATTTAGTTTAATTCTTTTCAAGAGAATACAAAATTTAGATCATATACAATTTGTTCTTTTTTTCAAAGTTTGACATTACCATTTAACATTTACAGAACTTTACAATTTCACTAGTTAAACAGTTATTGATACAATTCTGGTTAGAATTTATAGGAACCGTTACATTTCCCTCAGTTAACAGCTATATGTTTTGTAGAGCCATGGCCAACATAAATATTTAACAAACAGTTATTTTGTTAAAAAACATGGCGATAATAAGTACGCTGGCCGGGTCAGTTGGTTTTGCCAAACCTACTCGTTGTAGCTCGTTGATGAATCTTATGCAAATCCAAATACAGGATATATTCAGCATACATGCATATCTGTGAGCTTTGGTATAAAGATGATAAGTTCAAAAATTGGCTTTTCTTTTTAGACTACCAATATGTTTCTATATTTTCGTTCTACATTGAAGTAGACTAATTTTCCGTTTATTAGATAGATAATAATAGAAAAGAACATTATATTAATTTAGTATTTTTTGAGTTGATGTTGAGTAAAAAGTCTGTTTAATAATATCTCTACGTCAAATAATGGAAATGTGAAAAATTAACACTAATAATAATATTAGTAGGATTTGAATGAAGTCAATAGCATTTTCTTTTATTATATATTTGAGTGAAGTCAATAGCATTATTTGTTAATGAGGTATTTACGAAAAATTAAAATGTTCACTTTTTTCAAATGAATTTAGTGAAAAATCGTCACTAAATTCTTACAAGCGACTTTTAAATGTTCAGATTTCTCACAAATTTCAGCAGGTGAATACCTGTCCTTTAATTAGTTGTAACGTTTTTCTTTTTGCTTTTGCTTTTGTGCTTTTGTAATCCCAGAAAAACGGATTTTTTTTAAATCTTGAATGAATTTTATTTTAATTTTTGAATTTACATGAAATTGTAAATCTATATTAAAATCATTTAGTGATTATTGCAGTGTTCTAGGAGGTTATTCGTCAGGTCAAGTGAAGAAAAGAAAAAAAAGCATACGAAATATTATAGAACCACGAAATAAAAAATGCCACAACTAATAAAGTTCTTACAAATTATCCCCTCCAAAGACAGATATTTTCGGTCAGTTGATTTAAAAAAGAATTGAACTTGAAATGTGTGCTTAATTTCGAATGAAAACATTTTGATGTTGTGCTTTTTAGCCATGACACACTCTTTTATTGACGCAGATTTTTTTAATTTAATTTTTTTAATTGTATTTACGTGTCTATTGCAGGAAATGATGAGTTTGTGGATGAATAATCAAGGGTTTCCATTAATAATCGTATCTAGAGTAGGAAATAATGTTACATTATCACAAACACCTTATAAGCCCAACAATAATTTAACCTCCAGCGATATATTATTTACTAATATGAAATCAGACACAAATAAAACTAAAAATGCTGTTACAATTTGGGCGTTGCCAATTAAATACATTACAAACATACAGAACTCATCTGAACAAATATGGTTGGATAAAGCCCAAGGTAAGTTAAAATCCATAAATATGTATCTCAGTTATTCAAGAAACGTAATGGAAAACTCGCTAGTACTTCCACTTTTCATTTTTAAAGATCACCAATGAATCCACCAATGAATGAAAATAAAATAATAATAAAATTTACATCTTATTAAATTTCATCTATTTAAATTTCTGAATTTAAAATGAAGATTCAATTAAGATTTGATTTAAAAAAATGTAAATCATATTTGATTTAAGAACATATGAAATGTTAAAGCATCTAATTGATTTTAAAATGTTTTTATAATTTTATCATTTACCATACTATATTTTTATCTATATAAGCAGACTAATATTTAGCTTGAAGAAAATATTTTACTAGATTAATATCAAAATTTAAACAAATATACAAATTGAACCTATTTTTAGTCATATAATTTAATTTAATTTAATTTAATGTAGTTAAATTAAATTTAAATTATTTAAATTTAAATTTGATTTATTTTTTCGTATTTACTTTATTTTAATAAAGATTTGTCAATTACTTTAATTTTATTAAAATAGACATTGTTGTATATAAAAAGAAAACAACATTTTTGTATTCTTTTTGTTTTTAGTTTCCTTTCAAGTTTCTGATGGTGTGAAGTGGATTAAACTAAATTATGGACAAACTGGGTTCTACAGAGTTTTGTATAATGAAGTAAACTGGCAAAACATATCTGGAGAGCTTATTAAAGATCACAACCAGTTTAGCCCAGAGGTAATTGAATGGATATGAAAAAGCAGAAAATAACCATAAAGGGTCGGTAGATTGGAAGTCACTTATGAAGAATCAGCTGGCCGGGAAAACTTATTCAGTTAACTTTCGGCGGTAGAGGGCTACTTCCGTAACGTTTTTTGACACTTGCCTATCCAAGTTACATGGAAAATTTTACTTTTACAAGTAAGAATTTATAGTGTAGATTTAAAAGCATTTGGTCGGACAAGTGAAATCAGTTAGCAAAGGCTTGTCGGATAACTTCAAAAAGTGATAATTTTGCATCACACCTATCAAATCATGGTAGTGAATGACATTGGTATTTAATGAAAGGTACGTTTGTCCTCGGTATGAATCCACTGGTCGGTTGGTTGACGATTTTCAGGGAGCAACCCTTCGTCCGAGCATTTTGAAAAAAAGATAGCCTTTTCTTTTTCTGTTAACGAAAGTAAAAAATCTTCTTATTCATCAAGTAAATTGTTAAAGAGGTACCAAATGAAAGAGACATTTGCCCTCTTTACAAATATACTAGATGTGCAAAAATTTATTGGAAAAAAGCTCTCATGCGACCACTTTGACAAAAACAAACAAAAAATACTTTTGACTTCTGTTTCCGCTATGGTTAAGACTATATGTCTATAAACGTGAAGAAAATGGATAAAAGGGGTATCAAACGAAAATTAGGTTAGCCCTTTTCAAAAACATTCGTAACTCAAAGAAAAACAATGAATAATCCTTGACCAAAACACTGAAGAAAAAAGAAATTCTTTTTTATGTATTTTGACCATATATTTTTTCTGAGTATCTATCCTTTTTCACTTTCCTTATACGATACTTAGATACAATATTTTTTTCTCCTCAAAATGTTTTTGTGAAGGTTTATTCAATGTAATTTTAGTTTATCACCACTTTTATCCATTTTCTTGACGAATGTAGTATTTACCATACACAAATAGAAGCCAAAAGTAATTTTTTTGTCATTTTTCTAGTATATTTGTAAAGAGGATAAAGTACATTTCATTTGGTACTTTTTTTAAGTATATTCTTAACGAATAAATAGAAGAAAATCTAGTCTTAGAATCTACACTAAAAGTTCTTACTTGTAATAGTAGAATTGTTGATGCCCCTTCATCAGCCAAGTGTCAAAAAACGTGACAGCATAAGTTTGTCTCATCAGCGGATTCTTCGTGAGTGAACTCCAATCTACCGATCATATATGATTCTTTTCTGTCTCCCTATTGGATAGGCAATCCAATGGTCTGCTTCCGGACTATAAATACATAACACAAGTTTAAAAGAGGATGTACTTAAACAGAATCGAAAAATTTTATAAATGCTACAGGACCGAGTGGGACTACTTTCTGATGGATTTACGCTCTGCCATGCAAATTTAATATCTTGTGAAATAATTCTGAATATGATTCCATATATAACAAATGAAAGAAAATGGGGTCCAATTACTTTAGCATTTAGGCATTTAGAAAAATGGCGAAGAATTCTCAAATATTCCGAATGTTTTTTAATGCTCTCAGAGTTTCTCAAAACACAGTTGGCATTAATAATAGAACGAATTGGATACTTAGACGAAGGTGATATCGAAACAAAGTAAGGTTTCTCACATAATGATTTTGAAATTATCCTATGTACTAATTTCCTTTATAGAATGTTGCGACCAGGAGTTTTATTGGCTTCAGTTTTATGGGAAGATCGTGAAGTTATACTTAAATCGAAACTGATGTTCAATCAATTCATCAACGAGAGAAACGAGCCTATTCCATCAAATTTAAGAGAGGTAAATGAGTGTTCGTTAATAGCTATTTCTTACTTTAAACATATTTATAGTGGAGATAAATTGAAATCAAAATCATAAGAACAAAAAGAGGCTAAATGCCACCCACTGTTATATAAAATCAGCCTCGAAGTATACTAAAGTATGTTCTAATATATAATATTCTCTCTTCACAATGTTAGTTCCCATACTCCTCCGAAACGGCTCGACTGGTTCTTATAAAATTTGTTTATGCATTGCATATTCAGTAAGTCTGAGATAATAATAATTGTTTGTTATTTTTTTTTTATTACGTGGCATTAAAAAATATACATACATACTCTTCTATCACCAACCCCTGCTTATAAATAGTCAATTTAATAATGTTATCATTTTTTATTCCACTCGATAACATGAATTATTATCACTTGGTAAGTTACCCCTCCATGTGTCTACCGGTGTCACTTCTCACCCAGTAAACAGTCCAGCCAGAGCAGAGATATTTTGGGATAATCACTAATGCATTAACATCGTACACGGTGTTACGATCTAGCGATAACATTCAGCTACGATATGTTCGTGGAAGTATTGATTGCTATTCAGGTTCTTTGCATTATCATTGCCACCTTACCACTTAGTCATTTCTGTATGAATTCGCCAAATCGAGGTGCAACTGATTTAATGAATACTGAAATGAATCGTAAGCTGCAGTACATAACTGTAGAAATAACGGCGATTTATACTCGCAATGTCCCAATAAAGAATGAGGAACAAAGAACCATTTTCGACCGCATTATGCAGGTCAAGGTGTTTTTTTTTTAATTCATTTTTATTTTATTTCAATCTTACAACTACTTATAGCTAGACAAAAATTCTTAAAACTAGCATTATATCAATAACTTACAACTAACTTACTGGCCCTATGCACACGCTCTAAGTTAAACTAATATCTTAATGCTAAGGCCTTTCGGCGTGAGAACTAACTTAAAACTAATTTTCTATATCTTTTTTTATCACCAAGAAGAATTCCAAAAAACTTGGTTTCTTTATCGGTTTTTATTTATTTTTTAAAAAACTTAAAACTAAAAGAAATTAAATAAATAAAGCTAAAAGTAAAACTAAAAACTAGAATAATACTAAGTAAAACAAACTTAAAACTAATTAAAACTAAATTGAAACTAATTAAAATTACTTAAGACTACTTATAACTACTTATTTATTTACAATTACTTAAAACTACTTAGAACTACTTACAAACTAGAACAGCCACAGTAGGTAAGCTTTTTTTATATATATTTTTTTTTTTTTTTTTTTTTTTTTTGTGCCACCACGACTGTCCCTACTTAACTAAAAAAATACCTATACCTATGTAAGCCGGCCAAGGTCAAGAGACTAGGTCAACTTTTTAAATATCAATTTGAATTTGCAACCACCAATAGTGGTTCTCCTGCTTTACCCTATCTCTCCGGTCCCGATCGGACACAGTCCTACTGAACCGAAGGCGCTCAGCTCCGTCCTGTGCGAGGACGTCTCGATCATAAAGGAGCCACCTATCTACGGTTCTGCGGCTGACGTGGTAGATTAGCGGTACTACCTCTCTATCCTGAATCAGCCCTCGACTATCTAAAAAGGGGAAAGCATCAGGCGGAATAAATCCACTTAAACGCACATTTTCGTAGTGCTGATTTTTTGGGTAATAGGCCCCAAAAATTAAACTGTTACTCGAGGACATCGCTCTAGCAATGTGACCCCGAAACAGCTTTATGAGGAAGTTATCTGTTGGAATAGTAATGTTTGTACTCCGACTCTGGTGTTCTGTGCAATCCAAGGCAGCGTCTAAGGCACTGTCTCTCAAACACCCGAATCTTTTCCATTTGAGATGGGGCAACGTTGAACCATACCGGGCAACCATAGGCAATCATTGGCCGAATAAGGGCCATGTAGCAAATCACTTTCACCCTGGTGTCTAGCCGACTGCTATAAAAAAGCCGTTTCGTCAGGGCAAAAGCTCCCCTGGCTCTGGCAAGGGCAGCACTTATATGTGTATCGAAAAACTTTACTACACTTTTATTCGCCAGTGGTTGTCGGTCTGGTCCAGGGCAAGGTGGGTTCTTATTTTTAGATGCACCAGGTGGAACTGGCAAGATATTAATTATTTCCTTAATTCTCCCCGAAATACGATCAAATAATGGCATCGCATTGGCCAGTGCATCATCGGCATTACGGCAACTTTATTTGATGGAGGCATAACAGCTCATGCAGTATTTAAGCTACCACTAAATATTCAAAATAAACCTGACGCAGGCAGTGTGCAACATAAAAAATATAGTTTTAAAAAACTTATAAGACACACTAAGCAAAAAAGCGTTGGGCGCCTTGTGGCATATTTTTCGTACATCGAGCGCCCCACGCTTTTTTCACAATAACACTAGTACATAATATTTTTAGTTCATTATTTTTTTCAGCACAATTTAAAAATGTATTTTTAATTTTTTTAGTTTGATGTGCTTTGCATGTCTTATAAGTTTTCTTAAACTACATAGGTATATTTATTTTTTATTTTTTGATGTGTTGTCAAAAAAATTATTAACTTCCCATATGGAGTTATTGTAATCGGTCCGATTTGTCAAATTGAAATTTTTGACAAATCTGGACGTTTTATGATTCCTAGAATCTAAATTCGTCATTTGTAGAGAGGTGTCTGTGTGTGTGTGTATACGTACGTCCGTACGTTCGAGATACATACCCTTTTTCGTTAACGATATCTCAAGAATGAATAAAGATATCGACTCGAAGTAAATTTTATTTAATACGTTATAACTTCGAAAGATGCAGAAAGGACTTAAGTATATAAAAATTTACCGAGCGGTTTTTTCACCATAGCAGTTAAAAAAAAAAAGGGAAAATTCTAGTTGGTTGCAAATATCTCAGGAACTGATGATGCTATTGACTTCAAATAAATTTTATTGTGTAGATAACAATTTAATACAGGTTTGGTATAAATTTGGAAATACATACCGTTATTTCTTAAAAAGTAAAAACAAAAAAAAATTTGGAGCGCGAATATACAATGAAGGAAAAATGATATCATCTGCAAAATAATTTTTAATATAGAAAAGACTGTCCTTAACATCTGGTAAAATTTCGAAAAAATTCAACTGACAGACTGCTACAATTTTGACAAATATCGAATTGATATTTTTTTACGAAAAATGAAAAACTTAAACCCAAATTTACAGAAAAGTGACAAATGAATGTACCATGTCACACAAACATCCGCTTGAGGTGTTGAATTAGGAAAATGGGTGTCCCAGATCGGCAAACTCAAACTTCATGTAAATGACTTCATTTGTCATTTCGTTACTCTCTACCTAAGCTCTTTTTGAACAAAAATCGAGTCGGAGAGCAAATAAGTATATCTTCATAAGATCAATAACACGCTAAAGTGGGAAAAGCAAAGAAAAACCAACAATAATAACCAAAGAAAATGACAGCATGTGCTGTAGATGTATATCTACGTTTAATTTTCCATTTCAATATATTTTATTGAAAACAGGTCCTGATCTCACTTGAAATACAATTGAAGGGTCCAGAGGAAAAACAGCACAAGTCACTTGAAAAAAATTCTGAGAAAAATTGATATTAAGGTTTACTTACATACATAATACTCACACAGGCTAATATAGAAGAAAAAAATAAAAATTCAAAAACACAGTTTCTTAGCCCATCATTTTCTTAGATCCAGACAAAAATTTAATGTTCATTCCATGGATCAATAGATTTAATAAAAATAATTTAATGAATAAGGTACGTGACTTGTGCCGTTTTTCCCTTTTAATCAAGCAGAAAACGAAATTATAAGTTTACTTATTTATACCAGCTAAATTAAAAAGAAAATCAAAATTCTAAAAATATTTACATACATAGTTTTCCAACCGATTATGTTTTTAGTAGCAGCAAGAAAAATAAATTTGTATTTGTTGAATAAATAAGGCACGATTACATATAAAAAATTTATAAAATAAATACTATGTGACTTGTGTCGTTTTTCCCTTTTGAAATAGTCCATCGGTGGAATTGTCAATGAATTAATCGTCACTTTTAAAATAACTTTTAATTATTTGGCAGAAAGATTTGTAATACATCGGGCTGTAGTTTACTTATATTTAGGTCTTCAGGCAGGTACATTTCTTAGAAGTTTTGAGATTTGGGACCTTTAAAGTTTTTGATGCCGATAATCACACTCTATGACCTTCAAAAAACCCTTGGTGGTTTAAAAAAGAGGTAGGTACCTACTCCCTCAAATTTTTGGCTGCTAATCGCAATCACTCTCACTTATAACAAACAAACATACTTGTACATATGTTTATAACAAAAGCAACAATATAATACGATAATTTAGTCCATTTAACATGGACTTGTGCCGTTCTTCCTCTGTGTGGCTCTTTTTAAAAACGGTTTTTTTTTAGAATAGCACTTTTTTTAGAAAAAGAGAATAGAACATCAGAAAGTACTTGCGAAAACCTACAAGATGGCATCATTAGGTTAATTTTGAAAAAAAAAAATGGACTTGTGCCGTTTTTCTCCTGGACCCTTCAATTGTTTTTCTTTTTGCCAAAGAACAATAAATCCCCTCTCTATTGCACAAAAT
This sequence comes from Scaeva pyrastri, assembly GCA_905146935.1. Classification (NCBI taxonomy): domain Eukaryota; kingdom Metazoa; phylum Arthropoda; class Insecta; order Diptera; family Syrphidae; genus Scaeva; species Scaeva pyrastri. Next base: position 85,963,075 of record LR989927.1, read on the forward strand.
AAATCTACATGAAATATAAAAAATCAAAACGATCATGACTTCTGCTAGGTCTTCAAACTAAAGGATAAAAGAAGTAGGTAGATAAACCACACACAATAATGTTCTGCATACTTCCTTCCACGCGAATTGGACGTACACTTGCTCTAGTCAACCCACTGACAAAAAAAACTGGTTTGTCATTACATATTCCTCAAATTCCAATAACCGGTTTTTCTATTGCATTTTCTGTTCTTGATGCAAAAAGGAAGAAACAGCCAGCAATATGTAAACTAACAAAAAAAATATTTGAGAGCGGGTGGGCCGGGCATATTTCTATTCCAACAAAAAAAAAACATTCTCTCGAAGCGTTAATTTCTCAGTGGAATTTTAGGGAACTGAAAAAAAGATAATTTCAAAAGGAAAAAACACTTTTTCAAAAATTTATTTAAAAGAAACCATCACCGCAATTGAAATTTTTGAATTGGAGAACAATAGAGAAAATACTGAAGAAAAATAAAAAAAAAAATAAGAAAAATATGCACAAGCATTATTTTCTCTGGAAAGCTAATTGTTATTTGGGCTTTTTCAATGAACATTTAAAGTGCTAATACTTTTTTTTTTCCAAAAAGTCCATCCGTCGCTCCCAAGGTAATTAACTAAGCTATTCAATAAAATAAAGAAAAAAAATAAAGTTCAAAAGGGTAAATAAACAATGAGGGATATTTAAAAATCCCAAAACAAAAACGTTTTTTAGGTTATTTTATTTTTTTAAACTTTAAAAGTGAATTATTAAAAAAAATTGTACTCGTAATAAAAACATGAGACTGACTTTACAAAACTTTTTATTTCGATGAAATATGTTGTGGATTAAAGAAGTTATACCTGTTCCAACACTCCAAAACCCATTGAAAATTGCATAAGATTGGACTAATTTTTTGCCCATAAAAAAAATTAAATAAACTAAAGTACTCACTTAATTAACTTAACCTGCTTTGAAAACACCAACAAAAATAAATAAAAACCTTAGTCTAAGCAAAAATAAATGGTGCATTTTAAACGACTATAAAAATAACGACAAAATTGTAGTTTGTTTCACTCTCAGAAGTACTATATTATACATTTAAAAATTATAATGATGCAGTGTAGTAGCCCTGTTTATTTAGAATGCGTTAATTTTTATTTCAATCAATTAGTATTCGAAATGTAAAAGTTATCGCTTTATTTTTAAAATTCCAACCGTTCTTTTGGCTGGCCACCTAGCCTTAAAAACAACGACAAACAATTTGGTGGCACTCTGTTAGTCATTTTAGGTGACTTCAGTCAGACAAACACTTATGTATGTATATATAGGAATACCACAAAATAAATTAATTTCAAATAAAGTAGTTCCAGTGTTCAATAATAAATTGGCGTAAAATGTTGTACCAAAAATTAATCATTCTAAGTTTTTTCGTTATGTTAGCTGGTAAGTAAGACTTAATTTAAGTTTTTGGAAATATTTCGAACATATTATTTTTAAAAAAAATCTTTTAAAAAAACAAAATTAAAATATTATTTTGCTTAATTATTTTTGAATCTTTTACTTGTAACGTGAGTTACCATTATTCATTCTTTTTTATATTATTTCTGTTTTAATCCAAATTTGTTAATTTTTTTTATATGACGCTTTAGTTTCTAAATAAAAATAACGTAATATTACACGGGTGAAACATGAGTCACTGTTATTAATTAAAAAAAAAGTTGTTGATATCGGTCCGATTTGTCAAATTAAAATATTTGACAAATCTGGATTTTTCAAGGTACCTAAAACCTTATATAGCTAGCCGTAAAAAAGTGATGACGTAGTTTAACTTTTTTGGTTTTTACCTATCCATAACGGATTATCGACATTGTAGTTTCTTTGAAAACAAACCATTCTTAAAGCCAGTAGTGAGAAAATTATTTTTAAAATTTTAAGTTTGTAAGAAGTTCACGTTATTGTTAATAAAGTTGTTAACTATTTATCACTTCTGATAAAAAAAATTATAGATTTTAGATGGTATTACCTATACAATGGATTAAGTTTTTTACTTGTTTTTGTATTAGTTACTTGGATAAAAAATATGGAACAAGCATGAATAAAACGTTTAAAAACTCTATGGTCTGATAATATTTTGGAAAATCTTAACAACAGGTGAGAGTTTCTATTTTATAGAAATGTAGGTGGTAAACCTCGCAAAGTGTTGCAAAGTACTTTTTTAAATGTTTTTATTTTTTGTTCTTCGAATTGAATATTGTAAAGTTTGGTGCATTATTTCCATGCTTTTGTTTTTCAAAAGAAGCTTTCTGCATGTTACAAGTTTTTTAGTAAAAAAAAAGTATTTTTTTTTTCAGTAAATTACTAGCTATATTTAAATTGAATTTATTTTTTTCCGAGCAAAGCTGATTAGTGGTATAAATACTTTTGAATGTTGCAATTTTTCTCAAAATTTTTGAACAAAATAAGTGTTTAAAACTGAGATCCGAATTTTTAGCTTCTAAATATGGAATCTTTCCACTGTGCGCAGTCGTTGACGATGAACTCTATATGATCGAGGATTCTCAGGAGAAGGTGGATGCTTCGGGGCTGCTTTCCAGCAAGTGTGCAAGGTGAATGATAGCATTCGCTCTAACCACGATCTGGAGAACAGAGCTCTGCTTCACCACTTTTACCTGTGGAACGAATTAACGCCATGGCGATTGAGGAACCTAGCCTTCACCGGGCTTAATGAAGATCACTTGGCAAACGCCACAATCGCTGAGCAATTTTGCTCTGTCCCAATAGGCTGAGGACAACAATATCATACCGGATAATCAGTTCGGCTTCAGGGCGGGACATGACACCATTCATACCGCGTTTAAGCTTGCATCTGATATCCAATGGAACAAATCTAAAAAACTGAATACGGGTGCCTGTCTGGTCGACTTGGAGAAGGCCATTGACACCGTATGGTAAGATGGTCTCTATCTCAAGCAAGCCAGACTGCGTACGGGTGCCTGTCTGGTCAACTTGCAGAAGACCATTGACACCGTATGGTTAGAAGGTCTCTATCTCAAGCTAGCCAGACTTTGTATAAAAAATCTCCCGTTTTATGTATATGCTCTATACGACATGCTCATGCTCAATGGTAGGAAGTTTGTTGTAAAGAGTTGCAATTTGGTCACAAAAAAAGATATAGATATTTAGTTTTAAGTAAGTTCTTAGGCCGAAAGGCATCATCATTAAGTTATTAGTTTTACTAAGTGTCCGCATAGAACCAGTTAATTGTAAGTTATTGATCATCATGCTAGTTTTTAAGAATGTTTGTCTAGCTTTAAGTAGTTTTAAGATTTAATAAAAATAAAAATGAATAAAAAACCGTACGGGCGCGAATCTTCTTTGACAATGGACGTGGGTTCAATTCCCGCCCATGGCTGAACATTTTTCTTTTATCAAATTGCCACAACTTAAAAAATATTTTTTTTTAGCAACAAATCGAACTAAAATGTAAAAAGTAAACATAATTTAAAAAAAAAACTAACAAGACACGCTTAGCACATCAGTGTTTTTATTTTTTGTTATTAAACAAGTAATATGTCAGCTACTATTTAATTTGATTGGTTAATTACTTGCAGTACATCAACCGTGTCAAAGAATGATAATGATTTTATTTTGATGTTTTTCTTCGAAAAATAAATAACATTCAAATAATAAAGCTATTGAATTTCTTATGCTTAAAAAAATTTGTAATAAATTATTATGTTAGAACTTTCTTGGAAGAATTATTTTATATAGAAAGCTATTAACCTTCTTATTTCTAATTAAATTTCAGGCAATTTATTCTGGAGCTATTTTGTCTGGGGAATATGTATTTTGGCAGTATTGTTGGGAAAAGTTTCTGAAATTACAAAATACTCCCGGAAATTTTACGGAACGAATGCAACTAATTCGAGCACTTGGCAGAACTAAAGATGTTTGGCTCCAAAACCGTCTTCTTTCACATATCACACGCCTACCTACAGCCGAAGTCGTGGAAGTACTTCAATCTATTGCGGGTACTCCTGTAGGAGGAGCTATAGCATGTCGTTTCTTGCAAGCAAATTGGTTTGATTTACAATCTAGATTGGGAGAAGGATCTGTAAGCTTTGCTAAAGTTATTTCAATCATAACACAATACGGATCAACGAACTTCGATTATGATGAGGTAATATACTCTTACTTTTAAAAAATATCAAAGAAAATGATATTGTATGTTTAGCATGAAATGAACTAACAATTTTATAGTTTAAAAGCTGTTTTATTCATATGTAGGTATATATGGTCCTTAAAACATATGAAAATAAATTATGATTCATAATTAAAAAATTAACTGTTCAAATCAAATTTTTTAAACGCACGGCTTTACATTCGTCAAATTTCACATTAAAAATATGTTTTCAAAACACGGTAACTTATTTTTAACTTCCCATAGAGATTTATTGTTATCGGTTCGATTCGTCAAGTTTAAGTTTTTGACAAATCTGGACGTTTCAAGGTTTTTAGAACCTAGATCCGCCATTTGTAGAGAGATGTCTATGTGTGCGTGTGTACGACGTACGTACATTCGTACGTTCGTTGTTCCTTGTTCATACTTTCGTAAGTTCGTCCGTTTGTACGTTCGTACATTCGTACGTTCGTTCGTTCGAGATACCCTTTTTCGTTCACGGTATCTCGAGAACGGGCACAAATATAGACTTCAATTAAATTTGGTCCGACAGGTTATAACTTTGAAAGATGCAGAAAGGACTTTCATAAATATTGGTCAAGGGGTTTTTTCACTGTAGCAGTTTAAAAAAAAGTCAAAACTTAGCTGGTGGCAAATATCTCAGGAGTGGATGCTATGCTCTTGAAATAAATTGAAATTGACTTGAAATAAATTTAATTGTATACACTATGTTGTGGTACAGATTTGGTATACATTTATATACATTATACTTAAAAAAAAAATGTTTGGCGCTTTAATAAACAATGAAGGAAAACTGATATTATGTTCAAAATAATTTTCTACAATGACGTCTTTGACATCTGGTAAAATTTTGGACAAAAATCAATTGACAGTTTTTAACAAAAAAATAAAACTGCAAACAATTCTACCAAAAAGTTGGTAAAAAATGTTTTTTTGACTTGAATATTTCGAGAATGAGGAACTATATTGACATAAAATGTATTTATTACTATACAAGAAATAATAAAAAACTACAAAAAGTTCTAAAAAAAATCGAGATTTTGTAGCGATATAATCTGATAATTTTTTTGTTTAAAATCGTTATCAATCAACATCAAAAGTAAATCGACTAAGTTTTCAAAAGTACATATTCCTAATGGGAAGTTATCAGTGTGGGTCGCACCCAGCATCTTTTTTAATAATGCACTTACACGATTTTTCCTTAAAATAAGCAACTTTATGCTTGTTGTTTCATTTTATGGTTTTGAACTTTCTAAATGAAGTTATTGATCGATCGATTTAAAACTTTTAACAAATCTCGAAATTTCAATGTCCCTTAAATCTAAATACATTCATCTACCTACTCATATTCAAAATCGAGTAAGGATATCGACTTTAATAAAATAGTTAACAGGTTTCAAATTCAAAAGATGGAAAAACGGCTTTGAAGGTATGAAAATATTGGAAAGTTGTGAAATTAATGCAAAGTTATATTTTGTTACTTCTATCAATTTGTCCTGACATTAAACGGGATAGATAGAAAATAATAGAAAAGCACATAATAGTTTTTGAGTTGCGCCAACTGTCTGTTTAATTATATGTATTATATTTCAAACAGATCCGTTCAGCCATTGTGGCGTGATTGGATAAATTCAAAGACATTTATCCAACGAAAACCATACATTTTAAGGAGATAAAAAGTAGTTTATGTGCATTCAAGAATATAATCCTTGTATTTACCAAATTTTATCCAAATCTATTCAGAGGATCTGCAACTACCATATCTACTTCCTTTCCAGTGGTGGGCAGTAGGGTAGTAGGATTAAATTAGAAAAATATGGTCCATCACGTTGAATGACATTCCCATAAATTCATAATAATGAGCATTTTCAACGTTGAAAGCGGTTTTTTGAATTTCAACATGATACACCTTGATTTAATTTTGGAGAAATAATTACACTTTCCAAGCTCATCTAAGACGTCTCGTGCGTCGGAAATTTTAGGGTACCGATCTATTGTTTCATTATATACTTTTCTATAGTCAATAGCGATTCGCAATTTTCTTTTATCAGAGGCGTCAGGTCAGGCTTTACAGGCTCTTTCATTTTATCGGTTCTAAGAAGATCTTTGATGCTGGAATATTTAGTTTTCTGATTTTCCATTAAACTTACATATTTATTGAATAGCTCGTTTTTCTCATTTTCATTATCCTGGTGTGTGCAATGGGATATAAGACTGTGAAATTTACATCGTCCGTTGAGTTATTTTGTAATGTTTCTGATATGATACAATTCTGTATGACTTTTAATTCTTGAAACATTAGTTGAGGGTAATAATTTTTAAAACAAAACTGTTGGAGTTGAATTAAAGTAGGTAATGATAACGAATATATGTCATAAGTTTAGGCGTATTAAATTGTGAATTTGGAAAATCTCAGGTTGTGTATTGTGTTTAAGATTTATGAAATAAAATCCTAAATTATCCTAAAAATATATAGAGGAGATGTGTCTAAGATGAAATATTCGACAGGACGACATAGTCGCATTTTCTCTGCAACGGTTCTTTTAAACACTCCCAAATGTAAAGTTTTTAAAGTTTCAGTTTTCCAATTGTTTTATTTGTTTTTTTCGCAGCAGATAAAAGAATTTCGCTCACACAAATTTTGTTTTGCTTATAAATACTTTTGAAGTTATTTCTGTTCAGATGAATATAATGTTGAATATGAAAATAAATATTCGAAATATTAGAGTGCCAGATCATGTAGTTTTTAAACGAGTGTGCTTTAGACCCCACAACTGAAGTAACACTTCGTTATCTCCATCCATATGTATTTATATGTTTATATATGTATTTATGTCCATATATATCTATATGTTTATACATATATTTTCTACAAATTTCTTATTATCGGTTTTTATTGATAAATCAATATTCTTGTATAATTTTTTTTATTTATTTATTACTTTCATGTGCGCAGGCAATAGGCCTGTAATATAGGCCTAACTCCAATTTATTTGTCTCAATTTTTGTACATGACCAGTGAGATTTTCATCATCAACTTCCATTTGATTATTGTCATGTTCAATATAATGCCACCAATTATTTGTAATGGTGAACCTCTACAATTAATAAGTATTTATTTATTTACGTTTTAGTAACATTTTATGTTATTACATATATCATGGAAGGAGAAAATAGACAAGAAAATATGAACGCTGTATATGACGCTACGACACCAGCAACTAGTATGAGATTTGGTCCAGCGTTACCACTTTTCAAAAAATTCATTTTAGAGAAGATTCGATCAGCTGCTGCGGAACTGTGGGGCAAAACTGCTAAGTTGAGCATTAAGTCTGCGAGTTCTTGAAACATTGGCTCTTCGATGATATTTCTAATTTTATTCAAATCACTTCAAAACCCGACGACACCTGTTTCAGGCCTACATTTTTTTAAGAAAATATTATTGACTCCAAAAACTAAACGCCACTGAAAATTCAATTCTTCCAAATCTGAATTTCCATGAAATGGATATGCTTTTACAATTTTTAGAATAGTTTTCATGTTACAAGTTTCAATATCATTATTTGTGCATTAGTATTGTGCCGAACGTTAATACCTTTTCTTTTATTTCTTGTGGCCTTTTTTTATAAAATTGAAGTAGATTTAAACAGAGACTTTAAAATGAAGTAGATTTCAATATTTTAGCGATGGTGTAAAGTAGGAAGTAGATTTGAGATTTTTTTGAAAAAAAGAAGTAGATCTACTTCAATTGAAGTAAAGTGGTAACGTTGATTGGGTCTCATTAGGTAACTAAGTAATAGAGTCAGAGAGAAAGAAAATGTGCGCGCGCACCTCTCTCTCTCTCTCTCTCCCTCTCTCTCCCTCTTGTCAATACAGTTATATAAGTTAATCAAACACCAATTGTTTATTTTAAAAAAATATTTTTTAACAGAGCAGATTGCTCTGACCTTTATTGGTTTCTGGTATAATGAATACTAACTTAAAAATAATTTACAAATCAATATGTTGCTTACAAATAATTTCTTATTTGCTGACTTGCATTCCCACAGTTATTGTTTGGTTGTTTCTTAGGAAATTTGTTTTATTGAACCAGACGCATGGTCAACATTTCCGCTGGGTCAACACTGCTCACGTTTGTGTTAACTTATACAAAACGTAATTCCCTCTCGCTCTCTCCATCTTTACTTACATGTAACTCCATATCACTCTCTTTCAACAAATTACGTGTTTCATTACTTGGTTCTGAATTCAAGTTTCATTGATGCGTGCTATTGTTAGATTGTATAGAAAAAGATCGCTGTTGACCATTGTTTTGTTGAGAACAAACGAAAAATGTTCTAGATTGTACGTTATATTATCATCTTCTTTCTGAATAAAATTTAAGGCATCTGCCAAGGATTTCAGTTCCTTTGTAAGAACTATACGTCTATTTTGGATTAATTATTTCTACTATAGAAACTCCTTTGGCAAAGTAAACATTAATATCCATATTCCATTCTCACTTTGTTTTCACTGCAATCGTTTATATACTTGTCCTTTATTCTTTATTATACAATTATATAATACACAATCTATACCTACTTTTTTTTTAATACATAAAGCTGAAGTTTGTTGGTTTGTGTGAACGCGCTAATCTCAGGAACTACTGATTCGAATTGAAAAATTCTTTTTACCGTAAATAGGACTGAACCAATGTATTCGCATTTTTTCGATCATTTTGTTTTCAATCATAATGAGATAAAAATTATTATTTTAAATTGACTTTCGTACAACTATTATTATTGTTTAGAATCAATTCCGTCGCGACAGTAATAAGTATCTGACTGTGGTTTATAAACGATTCCTTATTTAAATTTAAAATTTGTTTCTCTGATATTTTTATTTTTGTTTCAAAATAATAAAACTACAATTAAACTTTCTTTTCAGTTGAAATCCATTTTGAATCGCTTTGGAATTGGTCCTGGTTTGGATATACTTAAAATGACACTTCAAACTGTGGCATCTAACAGGGAATGGGTAGTGAGATCTCAATTATCACTTTACAATTGGATAGAGCGTCGCTTGCATTTAACATAATCGTCTACACTGAGTGCAAATTTAAATAAATACATTTACTTTTATATGTACCTTCCTTGATGTTGCTGTTTTATTTACAAGTGGAAAACTTTTGTAACACCCAACAAACAATTTTTTTCAATCTTAAAATATTTCTCGATCATTATCAGTGCTTATGTCGATAAAGTGAAATGAAAACTCCATGGAAAGATAAAATGAAAACAGAAACTACCTTAAACTAAGCAGCAATTTTCATTATTTTATTATAGTTTCAAAAAAAAAAAAAATGTTAAGGATAGGTAAAATTGAAGTTTAAATTAAATGCAATGAAAACTTATTTCATAGCAGGACCAGGAACGTGTCAAATATAAAAACAATGAAATTTGGAATAAGTAATAAAGATACAATAAATACTACATAGATGACCGGCCAAACGCGGTTTTGCCATATTAATTATTTCTAGGGTATACAAATATGTACAGGTAAGTGTTTGCGGATATGGTATATGAGTCTTCAAAACATGGAAGCGCTGTGAACGTGGGCGGAATAAAAAAATAATGAAATAACACATCAAATACTTATTTTTTAATTTATTTAAACTTATTTTTTTTTAAATTAAAAAATGAATTACAATACTAGCAATCGATATCAATCTCTTAGTGGAATGGAATGTACAATATTTTTTGTTTTTCAATCTTTAGCTAACACTAACAAACTGGTTAGTTTGCCCACCCGAGAGCATACCAAATAAAATTTGTTCATGTGAAGAACCGGGTATGTTCATTTCTAAGCCACAAGCAGACATCGTTTGGCCTTGAGATTTTTTGAGTCATTGCATATTTATTTTCAGTTGAACTTTTTCAACATCAACGGCAGAGCGGAGATGATTTCAAGCAAGCGTTGATCTTATCATAGAGACAGGAGAACGCGTTCGATCTCCACGTTGTTTACGGGGTGAGATCAACAATGATCAAAATGATATTCAAAAATATGGTGGTCGTTGGTAGAAGGGTGAAAATTTAGGACTGATTATATGCCACGCCACCGAGCAGTGGCCGTAGGCTCCAAAAATTAAACTGTTGGTTGAGGACATCGCACTTGCAATGTGAACCCGAATCAGCGTTAAAAGGAAATTTGTAAAAATTGTTATGTAGTTACCAATTCGATAAATCATTGCCCAATAAGAAAAACATTTTCTAATAATGAAGTACATAAATTCAATAATAAAGGTATTTCAACTTTTTTTAATGAAAAATATTTTTGATATATTAAACAATTATGAGAACTTCATTAGAAATCCAAAATAGATATTTGCTTTTGAAGACGTACATATATCTACATAAAAATTCAAGTATAAGTCAAATTTGTAGCGCAGTTGAATGTTATTTATTGAAGTTTTAGTGTTGTAATAAATAATTGTCAATCAAACAAAAGGTATTAGCTAATAATATTTAATACTAGCTTTTACCCGCGACTTCGTCCGCATAAGTTTTTTTGTTTTCTCCCGGCTGTAAGTCCCCCTGCAACAATGTTCCACTATCGTGTTCCGGTCCTCAACTTCACATCAAAATTTGTTCAAAAGCAACCTAAGAACGTAATGGATAGCTCCGAATGTTTCCTTAGTAAATATAAAAAGTAAATAATTTAAATCGGTTTAAAATACTACTAACTACCTACCTGCCAACCCCCGATGTTAGACAGTGTGACATCCGCAACATCGTCTGCGTAGGAAGTACTAACTTAATGTAAGTAGTATAATAATGTAGGAAGCTAAAAATAAGAGGCCTTATTACTATAGTACATTTTTGTAAACTATGTTCTTTGTTTTTCCCTCTCCGGCCAACACATAGAGATTCTGTGGACTTGAAACACGTGAGCAAGCCACGTATAATTGTCCGTGAAAAAAAACAACTCTTTTCTAAATTAATGCCGGCTACTTTTAATGTTTGCCCCTGAGCTTTATCTATCGTCATAGCGAATGCGATTTTCAGCGGAAACTGTAACCTCTTAAACTGAAATGGCAAATCTGTCAGAATTATGGGTATACGGGGGATTAAAACATTCTCTCCTTTTGCCATTCCAATCATAATGATTGCTTTTACAATTGACATTTTGGGAGAAGAGTCATTTCTTCATCTCCTTTGCTATTGTGCTGCACTTACACAAAAACTCAAACTACATCTCGTTGACTTCAACTATACTATAATCCCAGTGATCTAAAAAAATTAGACATTCACAGTCGCAAACGCTTTATTGTTAGCTCCAAATCGAACTATGTATGTATGTAAAAAAATAAAAATATATATAGTGTAAAAACCTTATAAGATACGCCAAGAACATCAAACTAAAAAAATGAAAAATAATAATAAACTAGAATGAGAACGTAACGAAATCCCGTCGGTTTTAACTGCCATTTGGCGACAGAAAAATGTTCGAGTAACAAAATCCCACCACAACCACCGGATTTTTTTCAACTCCTCTTTGGCGGGATTCTTAGTACGTTTGAAAAAATATTATTTTCGCGAAATATTAGATTTTTGAAAAAATGGCATTTTGATGGCATTTTAGACTAAAGATTAAAAATATAAGGATGCTTAAACTCGTATTTAAGATTGTTAAAAAATTAGTTTTGAAAAAAAACCCTGATAGGGCTAGTTAAGTTGAATTTTCATTTATCTCTTAAATTATATGTTTTAGCTCTAAGAAGAACTTAGTGCGATTCAACATTCTCACAGGAACGTCCTTCAAGGCTTTCAAAACAAAAACGCCCTCCTAGACTTAGCGACCACAACTCCACCCTTAAAATGCTTTTTAAACGTGAAGGATAGTTGAAAAAACACCTTTCACACTAAAAATTAAATTCCAACACAGCGCCTGCCTACCAGCAAATTCAATTTCAATCTAGCTAGTAAAATTTTACATGGAAAACAACAACACCTCAAAAGTAACCAAAAATAAGCTAGTGTTTATCCATAGTAATTTAGTGAAGATAGAGTTTCATCTAGTTAAATGTAGGGGCAGTCAAGAAGTGCAAAAAATATGCAAATGTTGGCAACTTGAGGGTTTGGTAACAAATACACTTCTTTTATACTTCGCCTGCATTGAAAAGTGCAAGCGATCCACAAATTTCAAACCAAACATTTATTTGGGTTGAAATTATAAAAATGCAATTATTTCGTTAAAAAATGTATTAAAATCAATACTTTACAAAATTTTTAAAACTTTTAGGAACAATTCATAAGAGATAAAATATTTTTTTTAGGATTAGTGTATTTTACCATCACATATTGTGGAAAATTTATTGAAATATGCTTGTTCTCATTAAAAAGCTGACAAAGGTTGCTTCCATAAATGCATGGTTGTGAAAGTCTGAGGAATGCATACCTTTTTTAAATACACATGTTAAAGGTCCAATTTTCTTAAAAGCAAAACTCAAATACATATTTGTTGAGCAAATGTGAATCTATAAAAAGTGACAAGCAAACATATTTTTTTTTTACTTTCATATGATTGCAATTGATCGCATGTAAACAAAGCATGCATTTATAAAAACACCCAAAGTTATATGTATATGGTATTGAGTAGAATAAAATGGTAATTTTGAATCTACAGGCAACTTGAAGTAGCTCATAGTTTTTTTTAATTATTTCTTTATAATTTCATGTTGACTTTTGTATTTTAATATTTTATTTATTGAATAAAAAGAATAAAAGAATGTTTACTATCCAAATAAATGGTCTGTGTAATAAATTCTATAATAATTTAAGGAAAGTAGTGAACCACAATTATTCAACTGGTCTTTAAAGTTGCCAGAAACTTAGTTCCATATTTTTCGTTCTTCCATATAAACCAATAGAATTGAACAGGGAGTTGATAAAATGGTGAACTTTAATCCGTGGGTGATAAATATAACAAGAAAATCAATATATTCTCAAAGTTTTACTACAAATATAAGTAAAAAACATTCGAAACCAACTCGGTGTGCATTTCCATGCAAACTTCAACTCAACAACTGTTTTCATGCATTTTCCAACTCGACCCAATAATTTACACAATTGTACATTCTTCGAACGCGCTCAATGTAGAACAGCTGTTGTTTATTTTGATTTAAAACTCAAATTGAGTTTTTAACTAAAATGTAAAGATGTTAGCCAGAAATTTTTACCACTTTGGTTTGCAATATGAATTCAATTTTTTCTATTTTCAAGTGCACATTTGTCTTTTATATTTTGTGTGTGACATAAGATTTTGAAATTTTGACATCAATGATTTGACAAATAATGTAGGGACACCAACTTTAAGAAGAAAAATTAAAAGTGAATAAAGCGTTTTATTGGTACTCGAATACTATGTTAGGGATAGATTACCAATAAAACGCGGCTAAAATAAGAACTGAACAAAATTCAGAAATCAACATTGTTTATACTCTTTTCAAAATACAAATTACTGTTTATCAGTTAACTCGCCTCCTTCGTTCGTGTTGATTAGGTAGGTAGTGCCATTGGGAACGTTACGATATCACGCGTAACGAAATCCCGCCGATTTTAACTGCCATTTTTCGACTGAATCCTGGACAGAAAAATGTTCGCTTAACGAAATCTCGGCGTATTCGCGGGATTTTTTTCTGCTACTCATTGGCGGGATTCGTACGTTATGAGAAAGTACTTTTTAAAAAATATGTAGCGAATTAGTACTTTTGGAAAAATATATTTTGACGAAATATTAGATTTTGCCATAATGACGTTATCTCGCCGTAGCCACTTTTGATAAAATATTTACTTGGACTTGATCTAGTTTCTGGTGGCATTTAAGAGGGAAAATTAAGGAAAACCAAAAAAATTGTTTTGGAAAAAATAACGCTTAAGTTGAAATTTTTTTTATCTCTTGAATTATTTGTTTTTAGCTCTGAGAAGAACTTTTTAACTCGCTAAAATAGTGAGTTAAGCTCAAAATAGTTTGGCAAGCGTTATCGAACATTCTCACAGGAACGTCCAAAAACGTTTGCAAAGAAATGCCCCCTAGACTAAAGCCCAACTCAACGCTTAAAATGCTTTTTAAGCGTGAAAGATAATTGAAAAGAACCACCTTTCACGCAAAAGAAGGCATTAACGCGCGGCGCCGCGCCGCCGCCTGTTACTGCCAATAGAGCGTCTAGGTCTACCAAAAAATTCAATCTCTCATACTCTCATTATCTTACGGAGCTCTAACAAGAACTGAAAAAAATTTGATTTCAATCTCTATTCTCTAATAGGTGATTACCTAACGGAGTTCTAAAAAGAACTGAAGAAAAAGAAAATCCAATTTCAATCTCTAATATAGGACATTACCTGACGGAGTTCTAACAAGAACTGAAGAAAATCCAATCTCAATCTCTTATAGGCCATTACCTGACGGAGTTCTAATAAGAACTGAAGAAAATCCAATCTCAATCTCTTATAGGCCATTACCTGACGGAGTTCTAATAAGAACTGAAGAAATTCCAGAAAACAGCACTGATTATATACTCTTTTCAAAGACAAAGTACTGTTATGTCAGTTAACTACGCCTTCTTCGTTCTTGTTGATTCTCACGTCGAGTGTAGCTTAGGGCAATTGCATATTCTAAGACTATTCACTAAAAACTTATTAAACTTATAATGTTAGTCTCAGACAGAATATTTCAAAATATACTTTAAAATTTAACTAAATATCTAAGCAGAGCCCCTTCTGTGCTCGCAAATTACATATTATAAATGTCATAGCTCGTCCTTCAAAAATTGTACAAATAACCATAATTATCCTTGAGCTTTTAATAAACAATAAAAATTCTAAGACTGTAGCCAGTTACTTTTGTTCTGACTACGATGATGAAAGAATCTTCAAAAAACAATCTTGAATGAATAAATCTCGTAGTCAAAAAATCTGGATTAACCCAAAATCTATAGAGACTACTTATTTCTGGAATAATAAGATAATTTGAGATTTTTGTAAACCAACTTGGAATAGTTTACACTAAAACAAAAAGCATTATAGCCGCGTTTTGTTGTTCATTTTATCCTCAGGTTAGTAAAATTTTACATAGTACCTAAACAACAACAGACGAAAACTGAGGAGAAACAATTTAGTAATCGAGCTCAGTAATTTACTAAGGATACAATTTCGGCTATTTGACACATTTTATTATTTTTATTTAAAAGCGAGTCGCGGGCAAATTTTCTACGACTCATTTTTGACATTTTATTTTCACTCATTTGTTATTTAGCTTTTTCTCTTTATTTTTTTTTTTTTCAGTGTGCTCGAGTTCACATGTATACCCTTATAGTTGAAAGAGCGAGACAGAATATAAGATTTCCCAAACAACGAAATTTGAATTAAAGAAAGTTGTCAAATTAGAGTCATGACTTAAGAGTCAAGGTGTAATAGTGTTCGACTCAAAGGATGAAATTTCTAAAGAGAATTCGAAGATGAGTCACGACTCATGAGTCAACGTGTAATATCAGTCAAAAAGTGGCAACTATAAAAAAGCTGCCAATACATATAAAGCCAAAATACAACTTTTTAAAATTTAAATTTAAATAACTACAGTGCGCAAACAGTTGAAATATACCATTTTGTCAATGGTGTAATTAACAAAATTAGAAAACATTATCAATGCCTTGAAACTAGTCTTTCTTTGTATGAAACCTTAATCAGAGAGCAAGAAATTTCAAAATGAAATATGAAATTGATTTTTTGTGATGAATTTATATACTTTGTTTTACGTTTTCGTTCTTGTAAATTTTGTACAAGAAGTCTGTTCAAATTAATGCATCTACCATCTTCTTATGGAAGAGGATTAGTTTTTTGAAAGTGCTTTCTCTCCTTACATTTTGTTTTTGTTCTTTTAAGAACATATTGAGACAAAATCTGTTTTGTAAGGACTTCCTTCGAAACTAAACCAAATTATGCTTAAAATGCGCTTTAAGCATTCAAGTTTCTATAAGACTTTTCAATAAAAAAAGCGTTAGGCTCTCGATGTACAAAAAATATGGCACAACGCGGCCACGGTAATACAAAGTTCTGTTCCATGAGAAAGTACGAACAATTTAAACAAAACCCACATACCAACAAGGGTTAGTCAAAAAAGTGCATAAAAACTATGTATTTTAAACACAAAACTGAAAAAAATTAAATAGTAAAACCAAAATGATCAGGAGTCCAAAAACCGGTGTGGAGCTTTCCACAAGCTCATCTTCGATCGCAAAATGAGGATTATCAGACACCTCTCCCGAATTTCCACGACAAAAAATAACGTCAGACAAAATAGCTTTGAGCAATACATATGTCTTGAAAACCCTTATCCGCTACTCGGTGGCACTGGTTTTGGACAAAGAAATGAATGATCCAACTAAATTGGATCTGGAAGGCATTGGAACAAAACTACACTCATTACACCATTAAAATATAACCTTACAAAACAAACTACACGTAATGGAATCCTGCTGTGTCTCTCTGGAAGTTGAGTGGCTGGCGAACAAAGCTAACGAACAAAATATAACATTTCACCTACCGGTAGAAAGCGGTGTAAATACAGTAGAAAGGGCAAACATTTTCTGTCTTGACCTGCTGGAATTACAAAATCCCGCAATCATAGCCTCAGCAAGAGATCTTAACTCCACAAGAGCAAACGTTAGTAAATGTCATCTTAGAGCTTCAAAACAGAGAGCATGTGTACTCCAATCAGCCGGCAAATTCCGATACTCGGGCATTTCAATGCAAAGTGATTACACTTTTTCAGCTCTCTAAAGAAGAAGACACATCACGCAGATCCGAAACGAAATAATAGGAGACAATCTAAATACAATACAAATATGTTTTAAACGATAACAACAAACTGTCAAAAGGAGGAATGACGTTTATGGGACAGCTGCTAGCAGTGGTATCAACGGAGAAATGTCAGATTGTGACGTAAACCCAGGGCGGTTTAAAGCCAGTGCCTTAAATGGAGATTCAGTGTCTTTAATAATAATGCCGTTAGCCAAGTCAACCAAAAACCTAAATCTAATCTTAATTGGTATTTTAATATTTTATCTTTTAAAAATGTATCAGGCTTGTCAAATAATTTTTTCCAATTATAATAAACAGTTATGATAAATTCATGAATTATGAAACCTTTGTTTAAACAAATTTGAACGTTTTGAACATCTTTTTATAATATACTAGCTGTTGCCCGCGACTTCGTCCTCTTCAATTTCGGTTATTATGATCGCAATTCAGATTACGTTTTTAAAAAGAGGCTGGGCGCGACCCACACTGATAACTTCCTTGGTGTTCCTTTGGATTTGCTTTTTATGTTGATTGATTACCATTTTATTAATAACAACGTTTTTGTTAGAGCTTTTTGTAGTTTTTTAATTGTTGTAAAAATGTCAATTTTCATTCGTCAACATTTTAGGATTTAGGTATTGACAAATAGGTAGATTTTTATTTTTCGTGAAAAAAAGTCCCTTCGATATTTGTCAAAAACGTACCATATGTTGACAGTCGTATTATGCAAAAAATGAAATAAATTTTAAGTTAAAATGATTAACCACACTCAACACATACAAGTCAAGAAACAACTTTTGACATTTTTTGGTAAATTTTTGTTTTAGTTTTTTTTTATTTTTTGTAAAAAAATATGTCCATTTAACTTTTTTTCCAAAATTTAAGCAGATGTCAAAAACGTATTTTCACATCGTAAAAAATGTTTTGAACTGTTCTTCCTTCATTGTTTTTAGGGCACCTGTCTTTAACTCGAGACTCGAGGGAATGTGAATTAAGAAACTCCTGTTGGTAATGGCCCACATTTACTTGATCCAATACATTTATCAATAGATGTGTATGTGTAGCTAACTGAATTTCCTGGAAGTTTAGTTAAAGTAAGGTCCTTAATTTTATCAACACTTCACGCCCTTCACGGATGTGCCCTTTGACACATCCAATGATAATATCTATATTTTCTATTTCGACGATATCTAAACTTTCGATATTAAAACTTCAATGCTAGTCACTCTTTCTCCTAAATTGCGATCAATTTAAATTTTATTTTCAACATGAGGTACTTTCCCGTTTCCTATTAAAAGTAATTTTAAGGGAAAATTTATAGCGAAAATTTATCCCGATAGATTTTTTTTTTTTATTTTTCAATCCCGCCAGAATGACTCAACGGATCTGGATGAAGTTTGGAACAGGGATGGAGTAATATTCTTTTATGTTGAAAAAACTCTTTGGCGAAGAATTGCCAATAATGCATTACCTTAAAAAAGGTTAAATTGGATCCATTTTAAAAAATATGACAGACATTTTTTACAGAACTGATTGCCATTTTTTACAGAATTAAAGAGGAATACATTTTTTCATACATATTTTTTGATTACTTGAACCGTTTAAGCATCGCTCGCAACGGAAGTCCTCAAATATGAATAATTTTCCCTGTTTTTGCAACTTTTGTCACTGATGCTTCGCTCCTATTAGTCGTTGCGTAAATTTATATGGCTTAAAATTTTCCTGGGCAAATGAACTATCCAACGCAAAAAGAATTTTTCAATTCGATCACGTGGTTTTTGAGATCAGCTGCGCCTTGAAACGAATAACGGAAGCCCTCAAAGATGAATAATTTTCGCCGTTTTTGCAACATTTTTCAATGATGCATTGCTCCTATTGGCTGTAGCGTAATTTTATATAGCTTAAGGTCTTTCTCGACAAATGGACTATCCAACTTAAAAAGAATTTTCCAATTAGATCACGCAGTTCCTGAGATAAGCGCGTTGAAATAAACAACAGAAGCCCTCCAAGATGAATAATTTTCGCCGTTTTTGCAACATTTTCTGCTGGTTCTTCGCTATTTTTGGTCGCAGCTTGATGTAATATAGCCTATAGCCTTCCTCCACAAATTTACTTTCCATCACAAAAAATCAATTCGAGCCAGTAGTTCCTGAGATTAGCGAGTTCAAACAAACAAACTCTTCAGCTTTATATATTAGTAAAGATAAAGATTAGTAAAGATAAAGATATATATGAACTCCTTTGGATTCCAGCAGTAAAGCTAGTATTACACGGTCAACGTAATGGGTCAACGCGTTGACTCTCTGAGGTCACCGAAAAATCAAATTTTTTTTTTTTTTTTATTGTAGCAAAATTTACATTTTTTTTTAAACAATAGGGCTGAATTGCACAATTTACATAGATTTGGTTAAAGACTACCTTACTAATGACAATTTACATTTTGTTTTCTCAAATAAGCTTTAATTGAAATTTGTTCGAAGGAAAAACTACAACTAAACCTTCATTCAAAATAATAATAATATAGGTATGAATATTTAACAATAAGAAAAAAAAAAAAAACTAATCGTCTTGGAAGAGATGAGAGAAGGGATGAAGTGAAATTCATAAATCAATTAATCTCAATATATGTACTAATAGATATCTTAAACAATAATTATAATGTAACTTAATAATATTTAAGTCAGTCTTAATGACATCTAAAAAATAATATCACAGTTAAAGTCACTTAAAACTAAAAAAAAAAAATCAAAATTTTGTCGTCAACGTTCACAGTGTCATTGTATTAATGACATGTGAGTCAACGTTATATTTGATTATCACAGACATTGACATTGAAAAACACTTTGACGATCACACGATTAGAAAAAATAAATGTTTATATTTGTCAACGTGACATTCATACAACATTAATCTTTTAATTACACAATTAAATAAAAATAGCAACAAACAAATGACCAAGAAAAATATTGAGATGGCTGTTTTAGCTACATACATATTAGAAAGCAGCACAGACGATGAAGAAGATGAAGAAAGAAGTAGAATACCCTTGCGAAATCGTTCTGCCTGGACAAAAAATTGGCGGAAGCGTCGAGAAAAGAAGGATTTGGTGCGAAATTATTACGCGAATTGCGAGCTGAGGAACCAAATCTATTGTAAATATGTATTTATACCATCCTAAGTTGTATACATACATGTATTTCACATTCATACATTTCTTATCTACCTACTTGTTTAGTTTTAACTTGCTGCTTATTATTTTTTATTAAATCAATGTCAGAGTAAAAATAGAGAATAAGAAAATCATTAAACAAATTATTATTATTGTTTAAATAAATAAAAATCTTTTAAACCAAGTCATCGTCCACACTATACAGAAACTTTATTCGCATGTCGGACCAGCAATTTGATTATTTGCTGACCCTGGTTAGACCTAAAATTCAAAAACTGGAAACGAAAATGCGAACGAGCATTTCTGCTGAGGTACGGTTGGTCCTCACCCTGCGATTCCTCGCTACTGGGGAGAACTTCAACTCCTTGCAATACCTTTTTCGAATTTCTCAACCTACAATCTCATCTATTATTCTGGAAGTTCTCTACGCGATTTTTGGGCACTTGTTTCTGATTTTATCAAGGTAAGTAAATTAAATTACTTGTCAACAAGCAATGTTGAAGCCAAGTACATTTTTGTGAAGATTCCAAAAAATGAAGTTGAATGGGAAGCGGTAGCTAAACGCTTCGACGAATATATGTAATTATAAAGGTATTTGAATACATTACTTAATACAAAAAGTACCTATTTCATTGCTTTTCTTCGATAGGAACGCATAGCATTGTTTTAATGGGAATCTCTGATGCCGAATACAAATTAATTTACGTTGACGTTGGTCGAAATGGAAAATTCTCCAACGGTGGTGTTTTCAATCGATGCACATTCGGACAAGCACTAGACAGCAATCGCTTGCACTTACCTGCACCGAAACCACTGCCTCATAGAGAATAAACCGTTCAATATGTGCTTGTGGCTGATGATGCGTTTGCTTTACGCCCGAATATAATGAAGCCGTTTGCTCAAAGAAGTCTAAGCCTGCCAGAACGAGTTTTCAATTATCGACTTAGTCGCACCCGGAGTATTATTGAAAATGTTTTCGGCATTATGTCAGCTCGTGTTCGCATCCTTCGTAAACCAATCAATTTACAACCCCAAAAAGTTAAGAAAGTTGTGCTGGCATGTTGCGTCCTGCACAACTTTCTTTTAACAACAAATAGAGCGCATCACGCACCACCTAATGCGTTTGACCAAGTTGACGAAAGAGGTAATGTAACGATTCCAGGAGAGTGGCGTTCCGAAATAACAACTTCAACTATGCATTCACTCGAGATCGATGTGAAGAAGCAAAGGACATACAAAAGGAAGGTGAACTACCTTGGCAATATGATTATATTTAGTTTGTTTTGTCTTATATATGTACATATGTACTTATGCATATATGTACGTTTTACATTTATTTTAATGTCATAATAATAAATACATACATACAAATGTATATAATTATTTTGTTTCCTTTTTCAAACGAAATTATTTGCATTTTAATTATGCATGTAATGTTAGGAAAATTCTTAGAAAAAACTTTAAAGTATGTATATTTAAGTACAATGTACATATTCATTATATCTTCAGACCTAGTGGCTTCCAAGAAAAACCGGTTTAAAATTTGTTTTTGTCTATATGAGCTCTTCTGAGAGGATGAATTTTTACTTCAAAGTTTTAGCAAAAACGTACTTTTTTGTACAGATGTAGAAAAACGATACCTGAAAAATAAGAGAGAGGTAAATACATATCTATGAGACTCGGTCGGAAAGGAAATAGAAACAATCAGCCCTATCGAGGTATTCGTTCGGAGAATTTAAAAAACGAAAGTGATCGGAACTCAAATTACTTTCGAGGTATCCGTTGCGGAACTAAATAAAATGAATCAAAAAATCGCGTTCGTTTTAATACTTTACTTACATTTTGTAGTTTAAATTTCCGAATAGATTCCGCAATGATTTTTCATCGGACAACTTCTGAAGAAATTCAACGCATAGCTGTCAAAAATTGTTGCCTAATCGCATATTCGCATTGCACCGCTGAGAGAAGGAATGCGATGTATTTTGTCGGAATATCAATACGAAATGCTTATCGAAACGGATACCTCGATAGGATTTTCTCCGATTTCGAACAAATCGGAGACAAATTTCTTCCGAACATATACCTCGATAGGGGTGAATAACTAATTTTGAACTCATTTTATGTATTTTAAAAAAGTCTAGTGAAGTAAATACATATGTACACTTATCAGTTGTTAATTGATTTCTGAATCCTCATCCTCAACGCTAGGCACTACCAGAAGGGGCTGGGTAGTAGCTGGAGAATTGCGTATTAATTCGGCTCCTGAGGTAAGGAACTCGTACGTGGTTCTCATCATGCGTGCTTCGAGCTCCAAGGACTCGGTAACTGGGAGATTTCGCTCCACTAACTCACCAAACGCCGAGTGCCTGTCGCCTTGCACTCGAGTGTGCAAATCAGCCAAAACCTTTGCCGCCAGATCTTTCATGCTCGAGTATGAAAACAAAACTAAACATTTTCTATTCCTCTTCAATACTAAACCATCAATTATAAATAGCTTCACCCTATGCAAGTTCAAAAACAATTTTTTTTTTTAATAGGTACCACAAAATAAAATCATTTTAAATTAAGTAGTTCCAGTGTTCCATAAATGGTGTAAAATGTTATATCGAGAATTAATAATTTTAAGTTTTTTCGTTGTGTTAAGTAAGTAACACTTAATTTTAGTTTTTGGATAACTTATGTCGAACATATTAATTTAAAAAAATCTTTTTTTAATACAAAATTTTAATATTATTTTGCTAATATTAAAATTTTGTAAATCACGTGTAACGTGAGTACTGAGTAACCATTATTCATTCTGTTTTCATTATTTCAGTTATCTTTAATTTGTTAAATTGTATTTTTCTTAGACGTTTTTTTAAAAATTTTTAATTAATTTGTATGACTCTGTTATTGAGTCCATAATGTGAAACATGAGTTAGGTACTTTCATTAACTTCAAATGTAAGGTTATTAATATCGTTTCGATTTGTCAAATTGAAATTTTTGACAAATCTGGACGTTTTATGGTTCCTCTAGAATCTTAATTCGTCATTTGTAGAGAGATGTGTGTGTGCGTGTAGGTACGTTCGTACGTATGTACGTTCGTACGTATGTACGTTCATACGTTCGAGACCCCTTTTTTTGTTAACGGTATCTCGAGAATGAATAAAGATATCAACATGAATTAAATTTTGCTCAATAGGTTATAACTTCATAAAATGTAGAATGGACTTTTACAAAAATTTGTCTAACGGTTTTTTCACAATAGCAGTTTTTAAAAAAAGTGAAAATTTTAGTTTGTCGCAAATGTCTCAGGAACGAATAATGCTTTTGACTTCAAATAAATTTTATTGTGTAGATTGCCATTTGACACAGGTTTGGTATAAATTTGAAAATAATTTAACATACCGTTATTTTTTAAAAAAAAGTAAAAACTAAAAAAAAATTTGTTTGGCACGGAAATATACAATGAAAGAAAAATGATGTCATCTTCAAAATAATTTTTTACTATGTGAAATGTGATCTTGGACATCTGGTAAATTTTTTGGAAAAAATTGAACTGACAGTTTTTTTACAAGAAATAAAAAAGTACAAAAAATGCTACTAAAAGTTGGTAAAAAATGTTTTTTGACAAATTAATTTTAGCTTAAACAAAATACAATTATTAATATAAGCTACAATTTTGAAAAATATAGAACTAACAGTTTTTTTTACGAAAAATAAAAAAACTTTGACAAAAATTAGCCGAAAAATGTCAAAAGTAGTTAATTGACTTGAATATGTCCAGAGTGGTAAATTATTTTAACTTAGCATTTATTTTATTTTTTGTATAATAGATTTTTCAACTTATGGTATTTTTGAAAAATGTTGAAATGACAGTTTTTTTTACTAAAAAAAAACTAAAACTGAAATTTACAGAAAAATGTCATGTTGTTTTTCGGCTTAAATATCATCACTACAAACAATGATAATTGACTTCAAATGTATTTTATTTTCAACGTACTCGTAATGCATATGTCGATACCTAAAAATGGTAAAATATTGATGAATATCAAATTCAAAATTCTCACAAATAATACAAAACTACAAACATTTCTAAAAAAAAATTAGTAAATATTGTTTTCAGATTCAATATCTCTGATATTTTGTATGTTAATAAAATTGTTATCATCTAGCATCCAAAGTTAATCAATTATTATCAGGCACGCAAAGTTTTCAAATTATGTATAATGGGAAGTTATCAATGTGGGTAGCACCCAGCCTATTTTTTTGCTTTAAATAATAAAATATAACATGACAAATTATAAATTTTGGATTTAAATTTCATATTGAGTAATAAAATGCATCAAATATATCGCTTAAACAAAACCAACTGAAATATGGTAACATCAAACCCAAAGTTCATCAAAATCAAAACAGTTTATCTTTTTCTTTCTCTATATGGAGTGTCAATTGAAAAAAGAACAATCTTCAAAGTTTTTTATAGTTATTCAGACACACACACCGCTGTGAACAGGCAAGCAAATAAGTGAAATCTAAAACAGCCTTTTGTGCTTGACTATCATTCGACAAAAAGCTTTTTGTTTATCTGACCTTGAATTCTTGCTAACTGGCCGTAATGGTATGCAGCATGCTTTTAATCTCTTCCTGTGAGTCTGGAGCCCTCGTCACAAGAGCCGGCCCTGCTGAAACGCCGGACATCCCCGATAGTTAGCGGGGTGCCCTTCGCTGTGGAAAAATACACACTGTAGCAGGGTCTTGTCTTGGGCCCGTTCGTTCCAGAACTTTAACTCATCTATCTTGTGATTCTCGCCACACTTGACTGCATTAAGTAGTTTGCTGCAGCATGGCAGAACCTTTGGCAGCGCATGCATCACATTACATGCATGTATGTTGTGCTTGCTGTATATTGTGGTTATGACCACGTAGATATAACTCGAAAGTCTGTTCCAGTCTGCCGCAATGATTTCAGCTTCACTTAGAGTTGCCTTTTCAAAATGTCTTATCCTGAATTCTCTTAGCACGGGGCATTTGCCTAGGAAAAGTTGAATATCTTCTTCTTCTTTCATGTTGCACAGGCTACATAAAGTAGATGCGTTGCTTCCACGCCTATTTCCATTTAGAGAGATAAGATCGCATCCAGCTTTGAAAATCCATCCATCCACTAAGTCACCAAGTCATCTGTTATGTATTGTGGTTCTATGGAATAATCCAACATCTTAAAAATTCGTGTACTGCTTCCCCTCGCTCTCTGCTCCGCTTCTTGTTTTCCCTTCGATTTAAGTTGCTCAAGAATATGTGAGTTGTTGGTTATCCAATCTCTTTCGTTGATCATATTCTCTTCCCAGTGCAAGCCAAAACTGCTCCCGATTGAATTAATCTCCTTGATCCAGAAAAGTTGTAGTATATATAGTCTTCTGAACATATCTAAGGTGTAAATCCAGAGTGTAGTAGTGCCCATCTTCAGCTGCAGTTTCAATCGATAATGCATAGTTTGGAATGCAAGACCGTAGTTTAAAAACGCCTTTCGTAGCTTATGCACTTCATCAAATGTTCCAAATCCCCATACTAGTGCACTATAAGTTTAAATAGCTCTGCATACTGCCAGAAAAAGTTTTCATTTTGAGATGAGGTTGATATTTTTCTTGCTAAAAAACCAATGCCATGTTGCGTTGATGCTGTTTTTTGCTGCTTTTCTCTACATTCTACAAAAAGTTTATCTTTGAAGTGAGTAGAACACCGAGGTATGTAAATATATACTATCCGAATTTCTTCTCCGTTTAAAATCCACTATTCCATAAGACCATTTACCATTTTGAGAGATTAACTTAGAGCTTCCAATTGGCGCAGTTCTCCTCAAAACGTTATATCATTCGTTGCAAAACCTCGACATCCTTTGCTAAGGAGTGGTCCATATGTACAGAGATCCGTATATACAGATAAGGCTAGTTAATCTGGAGGTCTTTAGGTATCCAGATTCTCCGTTAACAACTGAGCTAGTTTTTAATTTGGGCCTCAGCCTAGCTGATCATCGGCATGGTCGTGTAACACCTTAGATCCAGCCTAATTTGGGAGGTAGTGAGTTGGGAGGAAGATGAGAGTGAGGGAAATTGGACAGTTTGTTCACCGTTCCAAGGGAGTGATAAAGGTTAAGTAGGGAAGGTGACCATGGTGGCTTTTCGCCGTACCTTATGTTGGAGAGGATGGACTCATCTGGAGAAATTTTTTAACATTACTCAGTTTCTACAATTCGACAAGTTCAAGTTCAGGTAGAAGTGCTGTTGGTATAATTTTTCACTTTTTTAAAAACGTTTTTATATTGCTGTTGAGTTTTCAGACTTTTGACTTTTTGATTAAAGAAATATATTTAAGGATTTGAAAGCCTTTTTTCGTGCGATTTCACATTGGAAGTTGTACCACTTGTTTTTCGAGTTAAATTTGTTTGTAGTATTATTTTGAGGGGGTGCTTACAACTTTATTATGTTAGTTTTTAGTTATATCTGCTAACGCGATAGTTTCTTTTTGAAGTTTGACTTGCTGAAGATTTAAATTAAGTTTGTTGTGGTATTCTGCTTTTCTGGTCTCAATTCATTTGAGTTTTGGCAAAAGAGTTTAAGAGCAGATTCCGGTATCGGTGTTGATTTTCTGAAAGCTCAGTTTTATTGGTAAGTGATCCGACCATATATGTATATTCGACAAACATAAGCGATGGAATCAGCTAAGGTGATTTGTGATAGTTGACAGTCACAAAAAATTTATTTGGTCTGCGTAATGTGACTGCCACATGTGACTTTTACATTTTTGTGATATTTTCTTGTGACAACTATTTTGTTATCACATCTACGTAAAAGTGTAGTGGTTTTGTTAATTTTTCATATATTTTCATACAAAATGAACGTGTTTGGTCGGGTGCAATTCATTTTAAGAAAAGAAATTAGTGACAATGAAAAATAAGTACCGTAAACAAATTCGTTAATTGAATCTGAATCTGCGAAACAAATTAAATATATTTGAGCTACCAAATGCAAAGAAAGCTTTTGTTTTTTTATGATGTTTTTTGATTTAGTGGATTTCTGAAAAAAACTTCCTTGTAAAAAAAGTCATTTTTATACATTGCAGTATTATTTTCCCATTTTCAAGCAATTCTACCTTGGTTTTGTTGGCTTGTGACCTATAGAAAACATGTAATTTCACTCCATAACATTCTTAAAACAGGATTTCAGCATTTATTTTTTTCAAGTGTTTTTAATAAATTATTTAAGGTAATGATTGTTTTTTACTTTTAATTTACGTTTTCACTTATCGCTATAAAAATTGGAAGAAAAACTGAGATGAAACACAAACGTTAATGCTTTTCTTCTAAAGTGATGCCAAGTTTTTAATATTTTTTTGTGATCACCTTACCAAGATGTAAAATTAATCGTGATCACAAATGATAATCACAAATGTGATAATCACCTTAGCCGATTCCACCCCAGCATATTCTGTGACACCACACAAATGTCATTCACCGATTCCCCTATATTACTAACGTAAGTTAGATTTCCTTCTTCGTCTCCTCTTGTTCTGCCATTGAGCCCGTTGTCGTTGCAAAACTCCAAAAAATCCTTCCCTTTTGTATTTATGGTGATGTCTTTAGAATGCCGTATTTCGAATCCAGCAGTAAATTATGATTTATAAAAATTCTCAATATCCTGTTGTAAATTACACAATCTTACATTCATATCAACCATAACTATAATGTTTTCAAATGTTTTTTCATTAAGAAAAGATTTAACTGCTTCGAGATCATTTTGCCAGTTTGTAGTTCTTAGATACATTGCTAATAGAGTTAAAACTTTACCATCAAATTTTATACTTATTATGTCAACGCTTTCACCGCTTATAAATTCATGAGCTATACCATTTTTGTCCAGGCTCTTTTTGATTCTATACAAACCATGCCCCCACTTGCTCTTCCAAAAGGGCTACTTCGCGTTGCTGGTCTCCAATATGTATGGAATTCTTTAAAGTATTTATTTAACTGGTTTATTTTATCCTCTTGTAAATTAATGTGTTTCTACATAATAAGAACGAATATTTCGTGTGACGCTAAATAACTGAAAAAGTTAGTGAGTAGAATTTTGTTCTCTAATCCGTGCACGTTATATAAAATGATTCTAATAACGTAGTTTGTTTTAGTTCTTAAGGGTTTATAATTTCATTATTTTCTAAATTTAACATAAATTGGGACATATTAAGGTTACGTCGGCAGACAATTTATAGTTTTTTTGACGTGGATACAGCTCCTTGAGTATGCCTTCTCTTTTAAGGGCTCCACGTTTTCCCCTTCCAAATCGTGTTTTGTTGGCAGGTTTTTAAATTTTTCATCAATCATCGAAGAAAAAACTGTTTACATTTTGCTTATTAAGTCCTCGAGGAAGAGGTTCGCATATTCGGTGGTAGTGATTCTTGTGATAATTCTGTGCATTTCCTGTTAAATATTCGTAAGCTTTCAGAAGTGTGTATAGAAGTTGCCGCTACTGTTTTGACCGGCGGCGTCTTAGTCGGTGTTCGTTACATACTTTTAGGCGTAATCGACTATGGAAAAATATAAATATTAATGTACCTACTTACTACTTCAGACGTCACAAAATGCAAAATGAAACAAAAGTTTTCTCGGCAGAATATCAGAATAATCACAAAATCACTTTCCAAATAAATTATTGTTGTAAAATTTCTTCTTTAAATTTCTTTGTTGACAAATAACTTGTAAACACGACCAAGATTACCAGCCTACTGGTAACTATATTATTTCCTGGAAGAAAATTAAGTCGTTAATTTTGCCCATGCTACAGTTCCTTTCCGCCAATCTTGCCCTTTTACACATCCATGGTTAATCTATATTTTCTATTTCGACGATATCATGGCAAACTTTCGGTAATAAATGTTCAATACTAAATTCAATTACCATAAAAAAGGTTTAAGTATTTAGTTCAATTTTAAAACCATAGACTTTACTACCGCAGACATTTTTTAGGTAATTTTAAGAGAAATAATTCTTTCATTTCATTACACAGCAAACGTAACGGAAACCCTCAAATATGAATAATTTTCCCCGTTTTAGCAACATTTTTCACTGATTCTTCGCTTCTATTGGTCGCAATGTAATATACTATCCAACACAAAAAGAATTTTTCAAGTCGATAACGCAGTTCCTGAGATCAGTCCGTTGAAACAAACCGAAGCAATCAAAGATGAATAATTTTCCCCGTTCTTGAAAAATTTTCCACTGGGGTGCCAGCAAGTAACTTGATACAATCGAGTTAAATCGATGCTATCGAGCTGTGGCAGCACCTAAGTTGTTTTAATCCAGTATCCTCGATTGTATCGTAGTAATTAGCAGCACACAATCTCGAAATCGACGTTTCAAACAAAATAAAATACTCGACAGAAAATAGTTATCGTGCAGAGAAATTTATTTTGAAAAAATATTCCTTGTTGGCTTGAAATTTTTGAGAGGTAAATTTTATCCATTTTGGTCAAAATTCTTGTTCCCAAAGGATTAGATATCTAATTATCCTCACTTTCTGAATCAAAAAATATATTTTTTAATTTTTATATACCAACAATATAAAGTAAAAAATCATTTGACACATCAAAAAACGATTTACAATGATATTATTAAGTATATTTCACAATCAAACTCGTTTCAAGTTACGTGCTGCGGAAATATATTTGTTTCGAGTTCATATGCGATCGTATCAATTTTATGATGATTCTTCGCTCCTATTGCTTTAAGCGTAGCTTTATATAGCTTAATGCCTTCCTCGACAAATATACCTTGTATCGCTGTATGCTTCATCTCATTTTTTCATCAATGACTCGCAGACTATTCTCCTTATGCATTACTGGTCTGAGAGACTCAATGCTATATATACTATAATCAGGTAACTTTGTATTATAACATTCATATAGCCAGACCCTTCTTAACAGTAACCGACAGATATAGATGCATCTTGCTGTTTGTCACCGAACTAATCTCAGCACTGGTAGGATTTATTGGTCAATTCTTCTCACTACCATTTAGCCATACAACCACAAATCTTTCTTCACTATTTGTATTGGGGGCAAACCTCGACTCAATATATTAGCAGGATTCTCTTTAGTCCCGACGCTGTAATTTATAATTTATACATACGCAAGAAACAAAGTCGAGCTGACAATCGCAAGTCCAACAGCTTCCTACACTTGTTAAACTCATGTTCAATTAAATTTTAACACACTCGGTTTTTTTTCAAACAAAAGGACTTTATTTATATTATTATACTAGCGAAACCCCCGTCCACTTGCAGGGCGTTAAAAAATAGGTTTTTAACTTCCAATAGGAGGTTATTGTTATCAGTCCGATTTGTCAAACTGAAATTTTTGACATATCTGGACGTTTAAAGGTCTTACAATACCTATATATCTGTCATATTTAGAGTGTCTGTGTGTGTGAGTGTACGTACGTTTTCCTACGTTCGTACGTTTAAAAAAAATTTCTTCGGTGATATCAATGTATTGCTCTAATATACAATGACCGATAAATGATATAAACTTCAAAAATATTTTATTACGGCGTAAAATAACGTTTTTGACATTTGGTAAAATTTAAAAAAAAAATAAAAAACCTACAAAAAAAATTTACCAAAAAGTGTCAAATGTTTTTCAACTTGAATATCCGAAGGCTAAACATGACATTGATTTTGACTTAATTTTATGTTTCAAAAATAATAAAATTTCTTAAGTGTGATAAAGTCTTTCTACTAAAATTGTTATTAATTAGAAAAATCAAAAATAAATCGAATAGATAGTTTTTTTTACAAAAATTTTGATAATCGTCAATATTTGATCATTTTTAAGGTATTGAAAAATGCATTATGTATGTTGAAAATAAAATACAATATCATTCCCATTTCTCGAGATATTTGTCCAAAATTTCAATTTGACAAATCGGACCGATAACAATATCTCCTATGAGAAGTTAAATTTACAAAAAATTATTTTGTTAAAAGGCGATGCGTAATGCAAAATCTTCAAGAACTGCCAAATTTTCAAAGTAAATGGAAAGTTATCAGTGTGGGTCGCACTGAGTCTCTTTTTTATTTGTTTTATTTTTTTTTCATGCCAATGCCTTTTTATAAACAAAAATATCTTTGGTTTCATCATTATTAATCTTATAAGAAATGACCCATACTCGACGGATGCGGTTACAAAAAAAAATGAAAACACTAAAAGACTAAGACTGGATATTTTAGCTTAAGAATGCAAAATAAATACAATTTTTCAAAAAAAAAAAAAAAACAGTAATTGAAATAACTATTTTGTTGCTATAATTGGATAAAAAATATAAAAAAGTATAAACAAATATTATTTATTTTTTGTCGTTTCCTTACCAAAACTTTGGTTCAGGCCATGCATTGTTATTTAAAAAAAAAATGCTGCCAGCGACAAGAATCGAACTTAAGACCCCTCACGTCTAAAGCAGAGATCTTACCAGGACACCACGAACTCTACTGATTTAGGTGTGTGCAAATTCTTAAATGTTGTTAAAATAAACGACCAAAATTTAATTAATATTTTTTTATAATTTTTATTTGCGCCCTAAACCTTCTAAACTTATTCCTCTTTAATTTAAAAAAAAAATTAAGAAAATCGGTCAACCGGTTTGGCTGGTTAGTGAACGAACACAAAAAAACCGAGTTTTTTTTATATATGTATATAGATATAGATTTTTTTATACAAAAAATTCCTTAAGATGTATCGGGTTGGGGTCGGATTCGAAATGATCCAGTTGCCTACTCTGCTGTTCCTCGTAGGTTCGGTAGGTGGTGGTTATCGGTGTGGCGTGGGTCAGTCATAGTGTTAAGGGTTGACGATCGGTTTCAGATTACGAACATGATCGCTTCGGTTGGTTGTTCGTAAAATATGTATTTTACTATGCCGGTCTCATATTTGTATTCTGAATCTGAGTATCCCTCGGCTTGGGATCGTGTCATGATAACAAATGTGGTCACCCATGTGTTAAGTTGTTCTTCTCCACACATTTTACATTGCCGATTTGCAGTCCTCGTAATTGGCATCGCGCTAGACTTTTGATTTACTAAATTTCTGTGATGCGCTGTCTTTTCTTTTTTATTAGCTGTTCGATCGATTCAGAGCCGAACTATAATGACCTTGCCCGTTGGGTGTTGGTTGACTGCTGCATTGCTCTCGCTTGTTTATTGAAAAATGATAGTATTTTATTCGTTGATGCAGCTTCGTATTATTTTAGTTTTACTTTAGCTTTATTTATTTAATTTCTTTTAGTTTTAAGTTTTTTAAAAAATAAACAAAAACCGATAGAGAAACCAAGTTTTTTGCAATTCTTCTTGGTGATAAGAAAGATATAGAAATTTAGTTTTAAGTTAGTTCTTACACCGAAAGGCATTAGCAATCAGCATTAAGATATTTGTTTAACTTAGAGCGTCCGCATAGGGCCAGTAAGTTATTTGTAAGTTATTGATATATATATATATATATATATATATATATATATTTTTTACAGAATATATATATATACATATATATATATATATATATATATATATACTAGTTTTGAGAATTTTTGTCTAGCTTTAAGTAGTTATAAGATTGAAGTAAAATACAAATGAATAAAAAAAAACATTTGCTACAAGTTATCTCCACTAGAATGCGCTGGTAATGTGTGTAACTTTATAAATAACCTTAGCAATTCTCTCATTTTTGATATTTTTATCGTATAACTGGCGAAAACGTTCCCATGCCCCTAAATAATTCGCGTCGGTAAATTACCACTCACGCATAGTTTACGCTGCATTGCCCGCTAATGATTTACACACATCGTCGCTTGAAAAGAAAATTGACATAAGTCAAAATTTGTCTATTTTGAGTTGTGTATACAGAACAACCTCAAAAAAAAAATATTTTCTATCAAACCGTCATCATAAGTATGACTATTAAACTGACATCAAGAGGGCGTACCTAGGTGTCGTCTTGCATTTATGCTAACATCCCGGATCTTTTTCTCAGCAAAATGACTTTTTTTCGTTTTGTCTCAGTCTTCACTGTAAGTGGTTGTGTTTGTTCCTGGAGTTAAGTCATAACAAAAAAATGCCAGACTGCACCGAAACAAACCGTTAAGTTTTTTTTGACACTTTTTTATTGGTAACACTTTGCTTTAAAAAATATAAAATCGTGATAAATAAGCTTCTGGAAAAGCGACACGTTTTAATACATTTCCTGATTTTGATTTCAAATTTATAAGATATTTTAATGCTAAATGACATAAGTCTAATTTTTTTTTTAAATGGCTTTTTTGAAAACTTCAATATACCACTTGAAAGAAGAAAAAAAACAATACTTTTTTACTCTACAACGTTTTGGTTTTCATTGAAATTTATAAATGGGTCACGAAAGACCTGCAATTTTATAAGAGAACCGTCGAATTCGTTCCATGTATTCTTGATCTCTTGTTGCGCTGGCATCTGAATTTACACCTCAACATGTCTCGCATCTTCATTGCCCTCATCGTTTCATTTCATTTCCAGGTAGAATTCCTCCACGCTGGATTCAAGCTCTTTTGCCTCTGCACTCATCAATCATCCAAAAGCTGATCTAGAAAACCTAGAATTGTATTTCAAAATTAATAAATTAAAAGTTAATGTAAGCAAAACAAAAGCAATAGTAAATTAATGGTGAAAATATAAAAATTAAATAATATTGAAAAAGTTAATGAAATCAAATACTTGGTAGTTTAAGACAGAGAACTTAGTTTTCAGAACCACATAAATTATATTTGTAACAAAATTTTTAATGTTATGATTAGACCCCATTTTTTTTTAGGTAATATGGTAAGCAAACGAATGAACGAATATAACAGTTACAAAATCTAAGATGAATATGAAATATGCTAACACCAATACAATAAAAATCAGCCATCAGAATTTAAGTAAAGTTTATTCTATTTTTACTTACCTTTCTCACCTGATACCTGTAAATCGGCCGTCTACCCAATTTAGCAGGTATACACTCGTTAAAATTAAATATTAAAGCTACTCAGTATCTCACGTTTTGCCTTTCAAAAATTAAGTTATATCTGGCGGTCATGGGCCCTTGGACTATATGTTCGCACATATTCTAATCCTAATACATTTTATTTTATCCGCCTCAATTTATTTTTGTAGCGATTAAGATTAAGTTAAAAAAAAGTAATTTAAAGTACAGGGTGGCGCACCAATTGTGCTACAATAAGAAATTCAAATAACTTTTTTTTTAATCGATGTATTTCATTTATTTTTTTTTTTTTATTGGTTAGAAAATTAAATTTTATTTTAAATAGTTCGTTGTTTTTAGAGATTATAGACCACAAATGACCTCCACGCTCTCCCACGCATATGCGGCACCTGGTCAAAAAATTATTCATTGCGGCCTGAAGAGTTGAAGTTGGGATCGCCTCAATTATTGTCGTTATGGACTGCTTTAATTCACTTAAATTCCTGGGCTTCGTTTTATACACCTCTTGCTTGACATAACCCCATAAAAAGAAGTCTGGTGCAGTCAGGTCAGGTGACCTTGGGGGCCAGCGAAGAGTAGAGTTCCTAGAAATTAATTTGTTTGCGAATTTTTTGTTTAGTTCCGCCATAACTGGTCTGGCTATATGTGCAGTTGCTTCATCTTGCTGAAACCAAACGCTGTTGAATGGTATACGTATACGTCTTCGGCGCAGTTCTGGGTAAAAAAAACTCCTTCAACATCTTTAAATAACGGTCCCCATTGACAGTAACGGTTACACCGTTTTCTTCAAAGAAGTACGGCCCGACAATACACCTTGATGAAACTGCGCACCACACAGTGACTCGTTCTGGGTGCAGTTCCGTCTCATGGAGCATTTCTGGGTTAGACTCATTCCATATACGGCAATTTTGCTTGTTTACATTGGTGTTAAGATCAAAATGGGCCTCATCAGACATGAACAAACCATTGATCAATGTGTTGTCTTCTTCGGCCATTAATATCATTTTTTGGCAAAATTCCAGGCGAACAGGCAAATCCTGAGGGTTTAACTTGCTAGTAACTCGGACTTTGTACGGAAACAAGTTTAAATCGTCATGAAGTATCCGTTGTAATGACCGTCTACTAACTCCAATTTGCCCCGATAAGTTTCGGGTCGAAACGCTCGGATTGGCCTGTATTGCAGATGCTACTGCTGCGATTGTATCCTGAACCCGAACATTGGCATCTCGATGGTCCGGCTTTCGTGCGATGCTTCCAGATTCGGCAAACATGTTTACAAACCTCATAATGGTCCATCTTCTCGGGGGATTACCGCCAAACTCCCGCCTAAATTCCCTTTGGACGGAAATGACGGACTGCAAAGCATGGTACCGTTGCACTATCCAAATTCTTTTCTCCGATCCCAAGCATCCATTTTTATAAATCTAAATAGTAACCTACAAAATAAAAAAAAAATAAGCCGATTACTCAGACAGAAAAAAAGTTATTACGTTTTATTTTTGTAGCACGATTCGTGCGCCACCCTGTACTTCGTAAAGGATATTTAAGTTTTATTTTCTTATGGCAGAAGAACATACGGATTATCTCTGCAACCCGATTTTGACAATGGGACGGAAGCCCTTTAAGATAAATAATTTTCTTTACTCTTGCAACATTTTCCACTGATTCTATATATAGCTTAAAATCTTGCTCGAAAAATGGACTATCCAAAGCAAAAAGAATTTTTCAATTCGATCACGCAGTTCCTGAGATCAGTACATTGAAATAAACAACGGAAGGCCTCTAAGATGAATATTTTTCTCCGTTCTTGCAACATTTTCCACATCTTTTTCACTTATATTGTTCGCAGTGTGATATATAGCCTATAGCTTTCCTCAACAAATGGACTATTCAGCACAAAAAGAATTTTCAAATTCGAACCAGGAGTTCCTGAGATATATATATATATATATCTCAAGTCTCAACTTCCTATTATGTACTTCATTCACATCGATTATGAACTGCTTACTGTATAGTATATGTTTCCCATAGTTGTAGAATCACATTTGCACACTTCAAATCGACTCTTTATATACGAGATACAAAACACATAACGGTACCCAACCGATCCCAAATAGATTATTCCGCTACGAACCCCGAAAAAAAGCAATCACAAAATCCTAAGGGAATCGAAAAAAGTATTGCCTCATAAAAAAAATGATTGTCAATGACTAAATTAGCTGACATCATTGGCTCCAATGTTTGGAGACTTTTTAAACGAAAATCCGTTCAACTTTTCAATAATTCCCTTTTATTCCCATTTAATTTCCTGGGCCAAAAAGGCAAATATTTACTATAAAATTAATATTGTGTCGGTTTCAATTTGTCAAGAAAAATTAGAAAATTTTAGGTCATCCTTTTTTTTGTAAATATATGTACTTTAGTTTTACCTTTGGCCGCCATGGTCACGAAAATATCCCATAATCACTAAGCACTATTCCAGCTGTCAAATGATTGGTTGTCTAAATAAAAACGGTGTTGCCATAATTTGTTTGTTTATTCAGTATTTAAGAACTGTGTTGTGAAAATTCGTTTGTATATTAAGTGTTTACAAGTGCAGAAAAGTTTTAAAAATAAAGCTGCAACTTTGACAAAAAAGAAATGGATTCATTTGCCTATGCAATTATTGCTAGAGATACCGAAGTAGTAAGGAGAAGAAAACTACTTGACAGGAGCCTGAACCAGGCATTTTATCTTCTTCAATAATGTCAACTGAGTGCAGTGCTGCTTCAATACTTCCAAATTATTTTAGCTGAGAACATTAACTGAGTCAGTAAACAAACAATTAAAACCTTATTGCACGAGGACACCGCTATTTTTTATATTATATTTTCAGCTCTTTTAGACTCCAGATTTAAAAAATCTGATTTATGTTCACTTCTAGATTTTGATTATGAATTCCATATTCTACAATAAGAATACGCAATATTTATTTCGTCCAATGGAAATACCACGTAAAATATAAAATATTATAGAAGATAATGATATAGATATAATGACATCACCACAATCATCCTAGTCTGATTCTGGGACTAGGACTGGAAAATCGAAAATAGACTAACTGCTCTTCTCCAAACAGCAGACAACAACAAATCAGGATGACAACACCCACAAGCGATTCAATTATTGACGTTCGACAGTATTTCGAGAAACCTTCGCTGAACAGATGAGAATGTGTACTGTAATCTGATAACAAGCTAAGAGAACTAGCATATTCCAGCAACGTCAGTTCCAAATGAAAGAATCTTTTCAAATGCAGGTCAGGTGATGACCCAATAGCGCAAAAAACTCAAATCAAAACATTTAAATGATATATTATTTCTAAAACATAACTATGATCTCTTTAAGTAAACATTTTTTTTGCTCGATAAACTCGCGAATAGATGGGTCAAATCTTTCCATTGCTTAAAAATTGTTTGGCATCTTTGGCAAGCTTGCCACATTAAGCAAACAAAAATAAAGTGGTATTCGTCAGGCAGTACTGAACCGATCATTTCTTTTTAGAAAACCATTGTATTCTGTATTTTAGTTGCTTAAAATGATATTTAAATTCAAATACTCAGATTTTCAAACGTTTTTTAAAAAATGTCTACCTAATAAAAAAGGATTTTTAATGCTCTTTAAGAAATGTGGTAAAACTATCGATAGTGTTTTCCCAAAACTATCAATACTATCGGAAAGTCAAAATATCGATGTTTAACCAACACCAACACCCGTTGAAAAAAAAAAAACTGGTTTGACATTACATATTCCTCATTCCTCGTATAGCAATAATCTGTTTTTCTATTGCATTTTCTGTTCTTGATGCAAGATGTAAGAAATAGCCAACAGCAAACAATATTTGAGAGCAGATGGGTAAGACATATTCCTTTTTCAATAGAAAAACATTCCCTTTAGATGCTAATTTCGCAGTCGAATTTTTGCGAACTGAAACTTCTCTATGTGCGTGTGAAAAGAAAATTTCAAAGGGAAAAAAAAAACAATTTAGACTCTTTTTCAAAAAATAATTTTAAAGAAACCATAACCAAAATTAAAATTTTTGAATTCAAAATCAATAGAAAAAATATTCAAAACAAATAAGAAAAATATGTACAATCATTATTTTTGAGAGAAGCTAATTGTTATTTGGGCTTTTTCAATGAATATTTATAGTGTTAATCTTTTTTTCGAAACAGTCTATCCACTACTAGATAATAAACTAATCTATTCAATAGAATAAAGAAAAAATAATATTCAAGACTAAATAAACAATAGATGATGTTAGTTTTTTTTTACTGTTTTAAACTTTTAAAGTAAATTAAAAAAAAATTACTTATGATAAAAATATTTGAGACTTGCTTTAATATTTTTTGTTTCCATGTTTCTGCCAAATCTGTTATTTTGCTATGAGTTTTCTGTTATGAATCGTAAAAGATTCTCCTCATAAAAGATCTTTTATAATTTGTATTCAGGAGTTCGAACTTTTATAAAAGTCTGTTATGAACATCCGAAAACAAAATGAATAATCAAACAAAACTAAAGTCTGTTATCAAAATTGAAAATTTTGTTATTATGTATTTAAGTACGTATGTAAATGATTCATTCATAATGTTTAAAGAAACACCATATCAATTGCCAGTATAGCCTATATTGCAATTAAAATTCTAAGATCCTTTGTTAAGCGTGTTACGCAATATGGAACGTACTCTCATGGTATTTCGTGGAACATACCATCATGGTATATGCAGGTATCAGTTGTTAACACAAATTTACTATTAATTTTTGGAGGAAATTTTCTTTATTTACTAAAGGAAACGTAAGGATGAGTAAGTCCAAGAGATTCGGCAGTCTCTTGAAGCACTTAAACGTTAAATGCAATGGTCGTGTTTGAAGACTGTGTTGTTCCATTTGTCCACTAAAAATTCTGCATTTAATTTGTTCAATTGGTATAGCTACACATCGGGAAATTTAAAGGAACTTCTTTTTTAACATACCCCCATCAAAAGTTGACTGTTCTTTTTTATAAGAAAGTATTTATATAAAATAAGCTTGCAGTTTTGTTTATTATGTACTTAAATGTTATTTTCTTACATTTCCTCTCAAGCACATTTATTTGTCGAAAATATATATAAATATCCATTTTTGCTTCGTATTGACTGAAATCTTTATAATAAAAGTCAGAAATATTTGTCTTTTATTCTTTTATGATTCATAACAGATTTCATAAAAGATTTTACCTCTCCTTATACGAAAAATAATACAGTTGAAACTCGATTAACCAGGATGGTCGGGATGGTCGGGACCGAACCCATTACGGAAATCGATAATTCGCGAACCAATTAAATTATGTTGAGAACTGAAAAATTTAATTCGTTCACGAATTTATCACTGAAGATCCAAAAAGAGATCCATTCACGAACCGATCGCAGATAAAAAAAAATTACACTTAAGTTATTTTATTCTAAATAGAAATACATACATATATTTAAATATTATAATTAGGAAATATAAAAAACTATTCCCATTATTTATTTATTTCCTGTTTAAAACCCCAAAATATTTTTGCTGGCGATGAAATTTAATAAAAAATGTTAAGAACTTGCTTTCTTTCGGAACAAAAATGATCGATGTATCTTATTGTGACAAAACATAGATACCTACCTAATACGACGCACGTCGCGACGCAGGTCAAAGCGGCTTGGCTGCAGTCACGGTCGGTGTCGTCGACTCATAGCAATAGAATATTTCTAGGAAAAGTGTATGATGTATGTATTTTAATGCACTGGAAAATTCCCAATTATTACTTTTGGCAGTCTACAGTCAATAAATTTTATTGCGGATGAAAAAAGGGTATTTTGCATAAATGTAATTGCAGGCAATTGTCCGGCCACAATTCTTCTTTCCAATGGTGTCGCGGCGTTTCTCATTTAAATAATCCTCAATACTGACACCAACACCATGCACTTCCTTAAATTTTGTTTTTATTTTCAAAGTCACTTTTCTTTGACACCTCAAAAGACTTCACCTATTTGTTTCTTGTTAATAAGAAATATACCTACTTTTTTAATTCGCATTCTTTTTTTCGTCCCATAATGAGCATTTTCTAATAATAGCTATTAATACATAATTAAAAACAACATAAAAATCAACCAAACTTCACGAAAAACAAACAATAATAATATTTTTTCCGATCCTTTTCAGATCTTTTCGGATCCTTTCGGATCTTTTCAAATTCTATTCGTGAGAGAACAAAATCCGAAAAAAATAATATTTTTTCGATCGTGAAAAGATCGGAAAAATGTGAGAAGTATCCATATTAATCGGTTCGCGAGCGATATTTTCCGAACCCTGTATAAAACTTAAGTATTCATTCAGTACATATTTTTCTTTGTACTGCATGTATGTTAAATATAATTAATGAAACAGATAGAAAATACCGTTAGTTTTAGAGAGGAAACTTGGTAGGTCCACTTTGCATTACTTTTCAAAATCAAAATTGATAACAAAACATGCAGTGTTGTGTTTGATTAAAGAAAAATTAATTTTATTTAGCACGTACTGTTTCATAAAATTGTTGTTTGTGTTGGGAACATTATTTAAGTATTGTACCATAGACTAATTTTTCTTAAAAGGAATTTAACTTGAATTCGATTTGAACCAAAATACTAATTAAAATTATAATTTTGAAGTCCGAAAAATGAATACGGTCTTTATAATTTCTTTTAACACGCGTGTCTTCACCATAGTCAAGTAAAAACACTCGTCTTAACATCTTGAAAGCTGCACTAGTAATACCAACATGCATTTGCAAAGCGATCGTTCTCTTTGCAAATGCAAATAAACTAATCAAAATTCGATTTGCAAAAGTATAATTTTAAATTTATTGTGAAACGAAAAAGAAGCAGCATAATTTTGGCGAAGTCTTTTTTGCAAATTACACTTTTTAAAATAAAATTTGCACTTTACACAAAAGAATTGCAAAGACCTTGCAAACTACATCACTTATCAGTTTTAACTTTTCACTTATCAGACTTAATAGTCTGTGGAACAGAATGTTTTGCAAATTGACGAAAAATTTGAAAATTGCGACGTGAAAAGTTGATAAGTTGTTTTGTGGAATGTGGCCCTGTTGTCATGTTACGGATAGTAGAGTTTATTACGGAGTAGAGTTTATTAGAGTTTAAATAATAATAAATCTTAAAATTTTCATCACGGATAATAGAGCGTGGGAATTCATAACAGATTAACAAAATAAAATATGACGCCGAATAGGTCTAAATACCTATTCAAACACTTCAAACCAATGAAAATGACATCAGATCGGACTAATTTCTTTTCACATAAAAAAATTAAATACATTAAAGTCTGTCCGTGAATCACTTAATTAACTTAATCTGCTTGGAAAACAAAATAAAAACTTTAGTCATACGAAAAATAAATGGTGTAGGTATTTTAAACGTGAAAATAACAAGGTATACGCTCTCAGAATTACCATATTACACATTTAAAAATTATAATGACGCAGTCTAGTAGCCTAGTTTATTTAGTATACACTATTTTTTATTTCAATCAATTTTCACTTGAAATCTAAAAGTTATCGCCACATTCAGCAGTTTTAAATCAATTTGTATTTTTTGAAAATTCGCGATGAGTAAAATAGCTCTCAATTGCTCTTATAATGTAAACTTGGTATTTGTATTTATACTTACAATGTGTTTAAGATAGAACGCTTGAATTTAATGATAATATAATTTTAACTTATGTATATATATTTTTGAGAGCCTTGTTACTCCTTGACGATCAACAGAACAATGAAAACTGCGTGCGCTTGTCTCTTTCTTGTACGCAAGCCCTGTGTATACACTTACTAACACAAACAAAACGTTGCGCCTTTTGCGCTTGAGTATATAAGTATATTAAGTATGTAGGTAGATAATATTTTCCCCTTGTGAGCATAATATTATTTTAATATCTTTCCCCTCTTATAGAGAGAAGAAGGAAATGACGCGATACGCTTACGCATATGTCTATGTATATGAATAAGTAGAGAAAAAAAAAAATAGAATGAAATGAAATAGAACCAATGCAGATGTTGGCAAACAGCGCGCGTCTAGATTTTTCGTGTCCAGACTCCAGACCAGCTTGGAATCTTGGACTTGAAAATTTTACTTGCACTCTTCTCTTGCTGTATATATTATAATTTAAAGGGAATAAAATAACTGAAATGCTAGCGCGTGTGAACTTGAACATATTTTTTCAGATATATGTATGTATGTTTATATATATTATTACTGATATTAACTATACTCTGCTTTTTTATTGCTCATATAATTTTAAAGCTTCACTTAAACACGAATATCGATATTTTTAACTTGCACAATTGCTTTATTTATTTATGCGCTCAATTGGCAGATAATTTTAATTAATCTTTACTTTATTTCTAATCCTAAAACGAACCATCTTGGCATCATCGTCGACGGATTGAAACAAGATAAAGGCCCTCTATGTAGTGCGCTGAGCATGCATTTACATAGGAATCTTATATATAAGTTAGCTTGTAGGTATATCTATATTATTTCTTAACCGATACCTACTTCTAAAATAATAAGAACTAATAACGCACTGGAAGCCAACATCCATGCATTCATTCGTGAGGTACCGGCCGATATGTGTGAAAGAGTATGCCAAAATTGGACTCAGCGGATGGGCTACCTGAGACGCAGCCGCGGTCAGCATTTGCATGAAATTATCTTTAAACATTAAATTGCAAGGTTCAAACTATCGATTCAAATAAATATTTCATTCGTTTTTTTCGAATTTTTTGTGTTTTTTTTTTTTAAGTTCTAAACCTCTTAAAAAATCACCCATTATTAGGAAAATTTTCAACTTGTACCTACGCTTGTGTATGATACAGAAAACCAAGAAAAAAAAAACGAAAAAATGAAATTGAAAACAAAAAAGAACTTAGCTAAACGAAAAAAATGCTTGCGTTGAAACAAACCAAAAAAAAACTGAAATTTGTCTTGTGATTTTTCTAAGGATAAGCTCGACATATGTTGATGAAGTCAGTTAGTTTAATTCTAAACTTAAATTCACGAATGCTTTTTTATTTTTGCAGGTTTAATCGTAGCTGCAATAATTCAATGTTTGAATTCAGGAAACCTCATGTTCGACTTCAAAATGTGAGTGTTCGATTACTGAAGAATAAGGTATTGTTCAATTTTGGTTTCTTAAAAAAAAGGTAACTTGGGCACCAAAATTTGATAACGGTTCTTTTTCAAGCATTTTTCTGTGGGTCGGGTTGTCTATCTCGCCCCGTTTAGGAGTTTTTTACAACAAAAATTACTTAAATTGAAAAATAATTTTTTAAACAACAACTTTTTATGGGTTCCATATTTTTTAATTATTTTATGTCAACAGTTTTTAAAATTGCACATGTAAACTCAAACTTTTGATAAAAAAATAAAAAAAGTTTTGGTCGAGTTTTATCGAAAATGCGAAATAAAATGCCAAATTTGTTTTCGAGGTCAAAGTTTAGTCTTATGTCTTTTATTTTTCGAAAAAATTCAAAATTTAATATGAGATTTTAGATTTCTTATATTTTCGGTGATTTCATTTTATACTAATTCGGTCTACCTTCTTAAGTAAATTCCATCTATTTATTTATTTAACGTTACGTGGGATGCAAAAAACTTAGGTAGAATTGCATGACCTTACGCCCCTCATCAGGTAGGTAGTAAGTTAAAAATAAAAACAACATTTAAAAAACTTTATTTTTTATAATATGTATGTACTGTACATACATTAGTATGTAGATTTCCAACATGAGGTTAGGTACTATAATTTTATATTTAAGTGTGTTCGTTTCGTCTTTTTCAGTTGTAGTCCGGTCAAATTAGACATTCGAAGTCACATAAATTCCCACCACGCTGAAAATCAGTAAGATTGTTTAAAATATAATTAAAAATAAAATTTTAAAGTGCCCCATCTTTCCCCTGTATGGTCAAATTTATATTCAAGTTCAAAGTTCAAAAAATTAGTTTTTCACGCTTTTCATCAAAACAGTAAGTTTTATCATAAAATACCTCAAACAAAAATTGTAGATCATAAAATTATCTACAAAAAATGTATCATTACTTTTTTAATTTTAATTAATTATGTCTTACCGATTTTCAGCTGGGTGGGTATTGATGCAGTCTTATCCTTATTTCTTAATCTAATTTGACCGGGCTATTGGTTTTTTTATTGTTTCATCTATGTACCTATATGGTTTCGTATTTTCGTTTATATAGTTTCGTATTTTGTTGTTTCGCATTTCATTCTTTCTTTGTTTGCATGTAAAGATACCTACAGACAGTCAAATTCGCGGGAAATAAAAATGTTTTTTTCGAAATAAACATAAATAATTATTAAAAAAACGAAACAACCATTATCAAAATTAAAAAGACGAAAAAGGACACACGTTGAAATGTT
This sequence comes from Scaeva pyrastri, assembly GCA_905146935.1. Taxonomy (NCBI): domain Eukaryota; kingdom Metazoa; phylum Arthropoda; class Insecta; order Diptera; family Syrphidae; genus Scaeva; species Scaeva pyrastri. The sequence continues at coordinate 86,007,812 of LR989927.1, forward strand.
TACTTTAAAAAATGCATTCAATACATCAAAGTCAATTTAATAACAAAGTATTTCAGTGCAATAAAACTGATTTTTTTTATAAATTAATGGTTGAGAATATTATAATAAATAATCGGGTAACAAAAATCCCACCGGTTACCTGAACGTGTTGGGTACGAACTACAAATATCAAGAGTAAAGAGCGAATAGCGATATCGACTCCAAATTAATCCTTTTTTAAACAGACAATTCTTAAGTATGTACTTCAAAAAAAATCTTCGTTTGGTTTTTTCACAATTTAAAAAAAAACTAAACATTTTGGTTGGTCACAAATGTGTTAGGAATGTTTGACTTTAAATTTTAAGTATGGTCCATTCATTAGGTTATTGTATTTTTGTTTGTTGTTCTAAAAATTCCATTAAAATGCAGTAAAAATTTGTTCGACTTTGGTCTCTCAGAAAGAATAAATTGTATTATATTAGTTGAGAAAGGATGTAAAGTGAAATTAAGTTACATTTACAATGAAATAATTAATGAAAATATTCATGAAATTATGGTGAACATTGACAGCCCAGCCGCCATTTGCAATAGAATTATTTCAGTAATTGATAATGCTCATTATGGCATCCATAGTTGTAAGGGTGAAAAAATATCCTATCTTTCTTGTACTCCAGTTCAAGTTGAAAAGAGTATATAGAATTTAAACACAACGGTTCTACTATCTACATTTGAAATTACATTCTTTTAATGAAGGCTGTTTTTATTAGTTTCATGTAAAATAACGAATAAAACCTCTTCTTAAGAGATTGAAATAATACAAAATGATACTGAAAGCCATTTTGATAAAAATGTCTGACAAGAAAAAAACTGTTTCATTAAAGAAATACAGTATGTATGTTGGTCCTCATATAATAGCATAAATCACTTTAAGTTCTAGTATAGAATGTTTCGCTAATCGTATTAGATGCTATTGGGGGAAAAAGGGAAACTGCTGTATATTACTAAGTAACTTAACATAACCTACATACACAGAGCTTAAATGGGATAGACATGTAAGACGATTTAATCGAATAAATCAATTATGTTTGAAACCAATGTTTTCTACCCCCTCTGTCATTTTAAAAAGTAAGTAGGAAAGGAATAATCGTTTCTAATAGATTTGTAGTCAATAAAGGTTTTCTCCATTAGATAAGAATATGTACATATACGAATATTTTACTATTAAGGTGAATACACCATAGAAACCATTTTTAATTAATGAGAGGTCATTTAAAAAAAAAATTAATTTACTTTAACACTTTCTTACAAAAAATGTACAAGTATTATTTTTAAAGTCCAAATCATACAACTTCAGTACAGATTTGTATGCCTAACAATGATAGTAATAATGTAATGTATGTATATGGACAATATACAATGTGAATTGCGTAAGATGCATCAAAGACGCTGCAACGAGTAAGTTGCACTCCGTTTAGGTGGAAGGGACAATTGTACAGAAAATTTGTTGAAAACTAAAAAAAATTATTTAGAATAACTAAGACCAACATCAGCGATATGTTACACTTTTTTGGAAAGCTACTATTTCCTTCTTTAATTCTCATTTTAAATTAAGTTAAGTTAAAATAGTTTTCCAAAAATTAATTTTTAAACTCGAAATTTTATGTTATTAAGTATAATTATTTTCAAAACTCAATGGTCTTATTAATTTCTTAATAAAAAAAGAAAGTTTTACTAGCGGCTCGTCCCAGCTTCGCTAGTTTTTGAAATTAGTCACAATACTTTTTATTTATAACATCTCTGTTCCGATCCGTTCAGACAGATTAGAGATATTAAAAGAAATCCATTCCAAGGATTCACACTTTTTACCGGGATAAAAAGTAGCTACTACTACTACTTTTTATTTTTTACGTATGTACATACATACAACAAACATTTTTAAAACAACATTTTCTTTTTATAACATATAATAATCAAATTAGAAACAGAATGAAAATTTGTATTTAATTAAATTTAGGATATCTCTGCCTTAAAATTATTTTAATAAAAAACCAATCCCAAACGTTTGATCGAGCCACCTTCACACTTGACCACTGGAAAAGTATTTCGCTTGTTAGTATTTATGAAGTCTCTTCTTTTGACTGAAATTTTCAGATCCCGAGAAAATTATCTGTTTGAGAATTTCATTTTTTCGATTGGTGAGATCAGAAATACGAATAGGTCAAGTTATGTGAGGTGTGAAAAAGAATTAAAAAAGAAAAGTGACTGCAAAAATAAAAATATATTTTATGAAAATACAAGGTGTTGGTGTCAGTTTTCATGATTATTTAAACGAAAAAACGCCGTCGCTGGCTGGGAAGTAAAAGTTTTGCCAGACAATATTGCCTAAAAGTGCATTTATTTAAAATGCCCTTTTTCATCTTTTGAAGCCGCAATAACATTTACGAGTATGTTAAGACTTGTCGCCATAATTAGGTATCTAATATTTGGGTATTCCCCGTTGCATGCAAGTGGGTACATTTATTTTTCCTAAAACTGTTTTATTGCGTGCCTACGCCACCGCTTTGAACGGTATGGTCTTATGTGACATAAGGTATCTAAGTTTTCTAATAACAAGATATATCGATCTCTTAGTGTCGGGAATAAACATGCTCCTAATATTTTGTATTAAATTTCATCTCCAACAAAATTATTTCGAAATGTAAATAAATAATGTGAGCATTCTTTTTATTATGTTATTACATATCTAATAATTTGTGGACCTGCGCCGCCGTGTCTGATCGGGTAACTGTTGATTGCCTATAACTCGGCATACTGCTTGGTATAGCCAGCAGCGCAACTTTCAGACACGACGCAGTGCTTACTTTACCTCCCCGTGGTGTTTAATTAATTAATTTTGTATACCTATATACAAAAATAGGGTTAAATTGTAAGTGCGGAGCTCCCAGCTTTCTCTGGGATAGGTTACGGAGGTTAGCATTCTCTGTAACTGAATTAATTGTACTACCGAAACCAAAACTACCCCTCGGATAAGAATTGATCACACGTTCACGACTTTTGGCTATTGTACTCGGACAAAGATAGGTTTCTGGAATGTTAAGACGCTCCTGGAAGCAGGAAACGAGGGTCCACACAACTCTAGATTCCTTCAATTACAGAAAGAGTTCATGCGGTATGGCTTGGATATCTTGGGAATCAGCGAAGTAAGATGGCTGGGATCGGGCAAGTACAAGTCTCCAACGCGTAACACTGTGCTACTCTATTCCGGAAAAGCACCTGGAAGCTCTCGGGATGCTGGAGTTGGGCTGTTGATTACTAAAACGCCTATCAATAGTCTAATTTCATGGGATCCACTAGGCGAATGCATTATTAAGGGCAGATTCCGGAGTAGAGTACGCAACATCATCATCATTCAGTGTAACGCCCCAAAGGAACTCGCCCCAGACGAAGAGAAAGAAGGCTTCTACATTCGGCTAAGTGCCGTATACAACACACCGCGCGGAGACATAATAATGGTAATGGGAGACTTAAAGGCCAATGTTGGCAGTAACAACGAAGGGCTTAGGCACGTCATGGGAAAGCATGGAGTTGGCAGTTGCAACGACAAAGGTGAGAGGTTCGTTAACTTCTGCAACGCTAACCGTCTTGTGATTGGCGGCACCATGTTTGAACATAAAACATGCCACAAAATAAGCTGGGTGTCGACAGATAGACAAGCTTCTTCTAACCAAATTGATCACTTCGCTATTAGCCGTCGCCGTAATTCAACTGCCGGACGAGCTAGTGGAATTGGAGGAGCCGGTGCATTCTTATAAATACAGTAAGATGAGCTGGCCACGCTTCACCAACGGTCTAGCCAACTAACTTCTAACAGAAATCTGACAATTAACGAAATTGACAGATACCTAGAACAAATGGACGAGACAATCCAACGGACCATGGAAAGAACAATTCCAAAGTATAAAGAACGCGACGCAACTAACTTGTATCGTAACGCGACCATAGACGCACTCCACAGACAAAAAAGTTGTCTATTAATTAGACTAAAACTTTTGAATAGACGGTTTACTGACGATTTGGAGATTAGGCCATTGAAGTCCTCGATCAAAAACGTCAACCAATTGATGGATTTGAACTTTCGATTGTCTGTTCATTTGTACTGGGACCAAAAATTCGGGCCGTTAATTATAGGTACGAGTATGTTCCCGCAAATTAACAAGATCTCTAGAGAAATAACCAAAGAACAACACGAAACAGAGACGTAGTTCTGGAAGTAGGGACAGATCCAGAGAACGCCGTCGTCACTACGCGTCGTCACAAACTATATATGATCGAAGATCCTCAGGAGAAGGTGGAGGCTGTGGGGGCTGCTTTCCAGCAAGTGTACAAGGTGAATGCTAGCATTCCCCCCAACCACAACAGAGCTCTGCTTCACCACTTTTACCTGCGGAACGAAATAACGCAATTGCGATCGGAGAACATCGGCTTCATCACTTAGCAAACGCCATAATCGCCGAGCGAAGTGGGGCAAATTCCCTGCTAGTCTTAAAGGTAGAGCTTCGATTCAAAAAGGAAAAAGAAGTCATGAGATGTCGATGGTATATCCAACATTGTACTACGACATTTACCTAAGGAAGCAATAGACATTTTCGCCACACTGTTTAACAAAGCGCTGAATAATTCATATTATCCAGTTCGTTGGAGGACAGTTGTGGTTCATCCTCTCCCGAAAAAGGGAAAGGACTCCTCCAATCCGGCAAATCTCCGGTCGATAAGTCTTCTTCCAAGTATCAGTAAGGTAAAATTATTAATAAAGCTGTGTCCACGTGGGATGAAGACATCATACCCAATAATCAGTTCGGCTTCAGGGCGAGACGTGATACCATTCAAGCTGCGCCTAAGCTTGTATCTGATATCCAATGGAACAAATCTAAAAAACTGTGTACGGGTACCTGTCTGGTTGACTTGGACAAGGCCTTCGACACCGTATGTTCAGAAGGTGTCTATCTTAAGCTAGCCAGACCTGGTATAAATAAGCCCTTGTTGTATATGCTTTATGACATAATCAATGGTAGAAAGTTTGTTTTCAAGAGTGGCAATGTAACTTCTACCACAGTATTTGATGTAAAAAATGGTCTTCAGAAAGGAGCCGTTTACTCGCTGATTCTATTTAGCATTTACACCAGCGATCTGATAGGTAGTCTTACTCAGGCAATTGCGTATGCCGATGACCTAATAGCGTACAGAACTGCCCCAAAAGTCGAGGTCATCAACATTCTTTTGCAGTGTGACTTTGACAAGATTCAGGCGATATTGTGATGACTGGAAGTTAAAAATCAACTTCCAGAACTCGGAAACTGTTCTATTTAGGATTCCATTCTCTAGAGCCTCAAGGGATACAAGAAAAACTGGAGAAATCTAGTGATCGTATCACCAGACCGAGAACTATTGGCGCATAAAAGTACCTTGGGATCTGGTTGGATCAGTACTTATATTTCGAAAGACATATTTTAAGTAAGTACTGCCCTGACCAGAGCCAAGGGAGCTTTTGCCCTGACGAAACGGATTTTTGAAGAAAGACTTCTTTAGTCACTCTTAGCTTGGGGAGTAAACTGGGGAATGCATTACGAGAGCGTTACGAAAACTGTGTTGCGAATTGAAGTTGAAAGAGAATGATATGGAGTTACGTGTTAGTAAAGATGGAGAGATGGAGTTACGTTTCGTATGTAACTGTAGGGACAAGAGAGAGACACAGATATAGAGAGGTGCGCGCTCACATTTTCTTTCTCTCTGACTCTATTACCTAGTGAGACACTGAGACCTAATCAACTCAGAATCAGAAAGGTGAGTGCATATCTAATACTAGTTGCTGGTGTCCTATCGTAGCGTCATGTACAACGTTCCTTTTTTCTTGTCTATTTTCTCTTTCCATGATATGATAACATAAAATTTTACTAAAACGTAAATAAATAAATACTTATTAATTGTAGAGGTTCACGATAGCAAATAATTGGTGGCATTATATTGAACATGACAATAATCAAATGGAAGTTGATGATGAAAATCTCACTAAAGATCATGTACAAAATTTAAGACAAATTATTGGAGTTAGGACTATACATTACTATTGCCTGTATTATACTGTAGGAGCAATTATTTATTATAAATATAAATTAAATTAAAATATTTGTAGAAAATTTTAGAAATTTGTAGGAAATATGTATATATATATACATATATGTATGTACTGTACATAAATACATACATAAACATATTCATTTGTATACATACATATGGATGGAGATAAAGTGATAGACGCTGCCTTGCATTGCACAGAACACCAGAGTCAATGGAGCCAACATAAACAGAATAGATAACTTGTTCATAAAGCTGATTCGGGGTTACATTGCAAGAGCGATATCCTCTAGTAATTTCTTGGGGCCTATATATTAGCCAAAGAATCAGTACTATGATAATATGCGTTTAAGTGGATTTATTCCGCCCGATGCTTTCCTCTATTTAGATAGTCGAGGGCTGATTCAGGATAGTAAGTACCGCTAATCTACCTTATATAAGCGGCTCCTTTATGATCGAGACGTCCTCGCACAGGACGGAGCCGAGCGCCTTCGGTTCAGTAGGACTGTGTCCGATCGGGACCGTAGAGCAAGAGAACTGTGGCTGTTCTAGTTTGTAAGTAGTTCTTAAGAAGTCTTAAGTACTTGAAGGGTCCAGAGAAAAAACGGCACATGTCACATGAAAACAATTCCGAGAATGTCAATGTAACAGATTGCAAAGTGGCCGATGTCAAAGTGACAGATGTGAAGGTGAAAAATGTCAAACTGACAGATGTCAAAGTTACGCACACTCCATATGTCAAGGTGACATATGTCAAGGTGACAGATGTCAAGGTGACAGATGTCAATGCCACAGATGTCAAGGTGACAGATGTTAAGATAACAGATGTCAAGATGACAGATGTCATACTGACAGTTGTCATATGTCAAGGTGACATTATGTCATACTTTTTTTCACAATTTCACATTGAACACAATACCGGTTTGTCATATGAAATTAACTGAGCAGAGAACATGAGTAGCTGTCAAACAATGTATCACTCACCGGCGGCGGCGCCATCTACTCAAAATATTGATTTGTAGTACATGCTATGTATCACAGATGACGCTGTATGTGAAAAAAGATTTTCCTGCTTTTCTGCTAAAATTGTTCCTGAATTTTCTTTGCTATAAATCTCACGGAGCCCGAGACCTTTCCAACGAATGCAAAACTGTGGAAATCGGTTAGTGCGTTCTGGAGTTATAGCGTCAGGAAGGAAAACCCGACTTATTTTTATATAGTAGTTTAAATTTATTACTTACTTATACGAGCTAAATTAAAAATAAAATCAAAATTCTAAAAACACATAGTTTTTTAACCGATTTTTAGTATCTAGCAGCAAAAACAAATTAATTTTTTTGACAAAAAATTCTACCAAAAGTTGGTAAGAAATGTTTTTTGACTTCAATATCACGAGAATGGGCAACGATATTGGCTTCAAATTTATTTTAGCTTAAACAAAATACAATTATTCATATACGCTACAATTTTGAGAAATATAGAACTGACAGTTTTTTTACAAAAATTAAAAAACTTTTACAAAAATTAGCCGAAAAATGTCAAAAGTAGTTTCTTGACTTGAATATTTCCAGAGTGGTCAATCATTTTAACTTCAAATTTATTTTATTTTGTGCATAATAGAATTGTCAACTTATGGTATATTTTTGACAATTGTCGAAATGACTGTTTTTTTTACTAAAAAATTATGCATAATGGGAAGTTATCAGTGTTGGTCGCACCCAGCCTCTTTTTTAGTATTACTCTAGCCTTATTTATTTCTATTTAGTTTTAAGTTTTTTTTTTTAAATCAATAAAAACCGATAAAGAAACCAAGTTTTTTGCAATTCTTCTTGGTGATAAAAAAGATATAGAAATTTAGTTTTAAGTTAGCTCTTACACCGAAAGGCATTAGCAATCAGCATTAAGATATAGTTTAACTTAGAGCTTCCGCATAGGGCCAGTAAGTTAGTTGTAAGTTATTGATACATCTGGTAGTTTATAAGAATTTTTGTCTAGCATAAATTAAATTTTAGTTTTAGATTTTTATTTTTTGTGAAAATAAGTCAAAAATGAACCATGTGTTGACAGTCGTTTTATGCAAAAATAAAATAAATTTTAAGTTAAAATGATTGACCACACTTGACATAGGCATATGTATAAGAAACATTTTGCAAATCTGTACCACATAACATTGTGCACAATAAAATTTATTTGAAGTCAATGGCATTATCCGTTCCTGACTGAACGCTACTGTTTCTTCACACCAATATTGCCCTTTGACACACCCATTGATAATATCTATATTTCCTAGTTTGACGATATCTACACTTTCGATATTAAATCCTAGTAACTCTTTCTCCTAAATCGCCATCAATTTCAATTTTATTTTCAACATGAGTACTTCCCCGTTTATATCCCGTAAAATGTATGGTTCCCGTTGGATAGATTTTTTTTTTCAATTTTTCCAATCCCGCCAGAATGACTCAACGGATCTGAATGAAGTTTGGAACAGGGATGGATTAATATTATCTTATGTTGGAAGAACTCTTTTCATTACCTACCTTAAAAAAGGTAAATGTGGGTCAATTTTAAAAGATAGACACATACTATGGCAGATATTTTTTAGACAATTTAAACAGAAATTAATTCTTTTGTACATAATTTTTTGGTTACTTGAACCGTTTAAGCATCGCTCGCAACGAAAGTCCTCAAATATGAATAATTTTCCTCGTTTTTGCAACATTTTTCACTAATTCTTCGCTAATATTGTTCGCAGCGTGATGTTATATAGCCTATAGCCTTCCTCGACAAATGGACTATTCAACACAAAAAGAATTTTCAAATTCGAACCAGGAGTTCCTGAGATTAGCGCGTTCAAACAAACAAACTCTTCAGCTTTATATATTAAAGTATTGATTATTAGGTATAATAATCATAAAATCTATATTCTATACATATTTATCTTCACAATCAATTTAATATCACTTATACGATATACCTACTCAGCACTTACGTGTCACAATATGTTAGCTCAGTGACTCGACTAGATGAATTCGTTGATCAAGTTTCAACAAGTTTCCATAGAGGCACATAAGACATTTCATCCTTTCAGTAATGAGCAGAGCATGTCGGTGCCGCGAACAAAATTAAGTTCTGTTGTAAGACTATAATACTACGTTTTTACCGGACACTAAACCGAGATTTAGGTAGATTTATTATAAATCTCCTCTAAATCTTGAAGATTTACCATACAAATATAAATCTCCTCAAATGAAGATTTAGAATAAATTTTCTCTAAATCTAGTTGGAAACCATTCGCTGAATGCTTTCAGTGAACTAAAACTTCTATTTGTATGCAACGGACACCTAATTGTAAGCAACGAATTCATTAAAAATGCAATTTTGTTTGTTTTGAAACACAGCTGTACGTGCATAGGTGAACAATTTTTCAAGGTTACAATTGCAAATACTTCTAAAATTGATTTGCGGTAAAATAATGACTTAAAAAACCATAGAAGATTGAAAATTATACATTCTATTACTAATGATGATGACAAATAAGTCTTGGCGACTGAAAGAGTAAAAATCCGTTTTTTTCTTTTGTTAATTGTGCAATGTCGCAGACCAAACATCAAAATAAATCTGACTGTGCCGGTGAAAACACTTCGAGATTTATTCTCATTCGCTAAATCTCGGATTTATGGCCGGTGAAAACGCAGTATAAGGGAATACTTGATACCTTTTCTTTGATTGGTGATTTCTTGTAACACAGAATCTTCAGTAAATGAGAAGTTATCAAAGTATAACGGGAAGTTATGAGCCTCTTTTTTTCTTATTTTAATAACAAGCTTGACCGCCTTACTGAGTATCGCCATATTGTTTTATTAACTAAAAAAGAGGCTGGGTGCGACCCACACTGATAACTTCCCATTATGCATAATTTAAAAACTTGGCGTTCCTGATAATAATTGATTCACTTTTGATGTTAGTTGATAACAACTTTTTTAATAACATATACAATCTCTGATATATTGAATCTGAAAACAATATTTACCAATTTTCTTAGAAATATTTGTAGTTTTGTATTTATTGTAAGAATTTCAATTTGATATTCGTCAATATTTTACCACTTTTTAGGTATTGACAAATGCATTACGAGTAGGTTAAAATAAAATACGTTTGAAGTCAATATTATTCTTTGTTGGGATGATATTAAAGCCGAAAAGCAATTTATGACACTTTTCTGTAAATTTCAGTTTAAGTTTTTTATTTTAGTAAAAAAATCTGTCATTTCGACATTTGTCAAAAATATACCATAAGTTTACAATTCTATTATGCAAAAACTAAAACAAATTCAAAGTTAAAATGACCACTCAGGAAATATTCAAGTCAAGAAACTACTTTTGACATTTTTCGCAAATTTTTGTTAAAGTTTTTTATTTTTTGTAAAAAAAACTGTCAGTTCTATATTTTTCAAAATTGTAGCGTATATTAATAATTGTATTTTGCTCAAGCTAAAATAAAATTGAAGTCAATATCTTTGCCCATTCTCATGATATTCAAGTCAAAAAACATTTTTACCAACTTTTGGTAGGATTTTTTGTTCTTTTTTTTTGTAAAAAAACTGTCAATACAATTTTTTCAAAAATTTTACCAGATGTCAAAGATCACATTTAACATAGTTAAAAATTGTTTTGAAGATGATATCATTTTTCCTTCATTGTATATTTTCGCGCCAAAAATTTTGTTTTAGTTTTTACTTTTTAAAAAAATAATGGTATGTTAAATTATTTTCAAATTTATACCAAAATTGTGTCACATTGCAATCTATACAATAAAATTTATTTGAAGTGAATAGCATTATTCGTTCCTGAGATATTTGCGACAAACTAAAATTTTCGACACAAGTTTTTAAAAGTCCTTTCTGTATTTCATGGAGTTATAACCTGTTGAACAAAATTTAATTCGTATTGATATCTTTATTTATTCTCGAGATACCGTTAACAAAAAAAGGGGTCTCGAACGTACGAACGTACATACGTACGAAAGTACATACGTACGAACGTACATACGTACGACCGTACGCATACACACGCACAGGCATCTCTCTACAAATGACGAATTTAGATTCTACGAACCATAAAACGTCCAGATTTGTCAAAAATTTAAATTCGACAAATCGGACCGATTACAATAACTCCCTATGGGAAGTTAAAAATATAAGAGATACTGAAGCGGAAAACAATATTCACCAATTTTTCTTAGAACTTTTTGTAGTGTTGTATTCTTGTAAAAATTTAGTTTTGTATTTATTGTAAGAATGTCAGTTTCATATTTGTCAATATTATTTTACCATTTTTTAGGTAGGCAAGTATGAACAAATCACATCTCTTTATTTAAGAGGAATATAATAAAACTCACTTGAGAATAATAATGCTTTTGTAATTAAAAATATTTCTAATTTATTTTTCCATTAATTTATTATATTATCTACTTTATATTTATTTTCTAAGTAAACTTTTATAAAAATCAAGATTTCGAAAAATAAGAATTGGCTGTTATGGCGCCCTAAGTAAATTGCCATCAAAAATAACTCTATCTATGCAACGGATTTGAGTTTGTGAGAGCTATCATAATTTGTCTCTAGCAAAATAATGATTAGAACATTATTTTCGCGGAAAAACGAGGTCGAGAATTTGTATGCCTGTTTGGTAACTTGTAGAGTATCGTTGAACTTGTTTTTTTTTTCATCTGGTTTTTAGCAGCAAATTGTGAAAATTGTACTTTTTTAAACACAGCTTTAAAGCCAAACGTCACAGTTTCGCGGGCGAACAGCGTATTGCCCGGAAAAAAAACCTGATGCAAAATTTGTAATGGGACAAAAATTGTATGGGAGACAAAATTTTTCCCGATCTGCCTACTATCCTTACGGTCAATCAGCTGATCAAACACTACAAGTCTCACCATGCTGTGGTGAATTTCGTTCCATTAATGTTACCAGACACAACTATTCTCACAAGGAATCGAGTCACAAGAGTAGTGAAAAAACACCTCCATAAATGTTTAGCAAAAGCCTTTTCTGCATCTTTTGAAGTTAAGGTAGCCCTAAACTAGAAACATGCTCACCGAACTTGTTCGTTTGCGTTTTCATCTACACGGAAAACGCAATTTTTAAACATTCATTTCGTTGAATTTGCATTCGTCAGTCGAACAACATGGTTGTGCACGGCCAATAAAAGTGAAATTTTTTTAACTGAGACTTTTGTGGGCAGCTTTTGTGTATACGGGTGGTCTCTTTGAAAATAATTTGTGATATAAAATAAAATAATTCCTTATGGGAAGTTAATAATTATAATAGATTAATAAAAAGTATACAAAAATGAAAGGTAAAATTATTAACATTAGCATTGGTAAGGATCAAGGAAACACTTTGAAAAGATCTAAGTAGGGAAAACGGCAAAAAGTCGACGGACACGGACTCAGTATATATATTCCTTTGAGAAGATCCAAATTTTCCTCAAGTCAAGGAAAAATGAGTTCACTACCTTTACACCACGTGAAGACAGGAAGAATCTACTTAACCTCAATGGTATTCACTATTCCAACGCTGCCATCGAAGTTCAAGAGGAGTTTCGTTGTGAAGTATGTACTGCCAGTAATTTGATGGCCGAAGTTTAAGTCCAAGAAACCCAAAGGGAAGGACTAAAACAGTTTCGTTGTAAAGCTGAACACATCCTGGGAAGAAAAGTTTTCACGAAGACCCAAATAAGGAACTAGAGAGTTCATTGGGAAAAATTTAAGAATGATGACATTCCAGGGCAAACAGGCATCCAGGTTAATGCCATCTAAATTTGAAAAGGCCCAACACCTATTGTTTTGGACTCAATATTTTAAAATTATATTCTTAGTCAATTCAAATCAATTCTATTTCAAACTTAAACAGTTGCAATGGGTTGTATTGTGTAGTGGTTTTCGCTGTTGCTGCACAAAGCAGGGCTTAACTCTGTCTCTTGGAGACAGCACAGAACACATCATTGGTAACAGATTTAAATTGTATACATTAAATTTTTTATATTTAATATATATGTATATACATAAAATTGGTTCTTCCAGTTGCCGGATAATAAATTAATTGAACTTAAACTACATATTTAAAAAAACTAACAAATTAATCAAATATTTATCGGTATTAAACCGATACAATTGCAGTTAAGACAGTGGTCTGTGTGATTAATTTTTGGGTTCAATAAGTGGTAGCATATACTTTTTTAATGTACTCAGTCCTCTTTTCATTAAACATTCAAAACAATGGATGCAATTAAATTAAAGATTGGATATGCTAAAGGCAGTTTAACGCGTGTTATTGAAGAGTCCACGCCTCTCGAGTTGATAGAAATTTGATTAGAAAAGCTAGAAACCACATGGTTAGAATTTTCTTCCTTATATGATAAACTTTTTCAATTGCTGATGGAAATAGATGATGCTAACGAGCTAGAAACGGAATATGAAAATAAATATTTCACTGCTCATTAGCGCCTTAGCCACTCTGTCTGAATACTTTAAATCCCTGAACAGGTGGCCGAGAAAAACGTGGAAACTTCGGTCGTGGAACAGCTAGCTTTAAAACAATCATTCCTACTTGAAAGGTTAAGTTCGTAAAAAGACATTAATTCATCGAATCATTTGCCAAAAATAGTGGTGCCTCCTTTTTCTGTTGACAACAAAGACTGGCCTAGTTTTCGTGATTTATTTACTGGGTCAATTGATTGCAGAACGAATCTTACCCCGTCTTCAAATTTCATTTTTTAAAATCATTTCTTCGTGGAAACGCGGCTCAATTAATTAACGGCATAACAATTTCGGATACGAACTATTTTGAAGCATGGGAAAGATTAGAAAAAAGTTCTGATCGTGTTCAAATTATACTTACTTACTTACTTAGGTCCTCAGACCTACGAAGTCCGTTGGTTTTGCCTAGCGGGACATAGGGCCTCCACTACACCTACCTAAATAATACCGGCAAACTCCTTGAAGAAGTAGTATTCAACTGCATCCATTAACAGCCATGTTTTCTGGATATCAAAAAAGCATTCGACAGCGTATTGACTGAAGCTGTCATACAAAAAACTCCTTTTACTTGGGCTACCCGCTTCACTTTTGAAAGCTTTATTTTATTTTCTTTCTTGCAAAGAATTCTATGTCTAAATCGAAGACTGCAAGTCAACACTAAGAGCCATCAAAGCCGGAGTCGCTCAAGGGTGGAAGTCCATTCCATTACACCCTGATGACATCTGACCAACCTTCACAAACTGATTGCCAGAATCTTTGTTCGCGGATGACTCACTAACGTACACCTCATCTGATATTACCGATATTAGCTACCCGAAGAATTTAAGCCCTCATTTAAAGGCTTTTCGGTTTCTAAAATAAACGGGGCATCCAAATTAATTAGCAGATCCGAACTCGTGTGCTTTAGGAGGCTCGTACCTGGAAACAGCAATTACATACGTGCAGCAAGAACATGCAAATACTTGGTCCTGAAGCTTCCTGATGGATCAACGATTGCAGCAAAAAAGAACGTTAAATATCTTGGATTGAATTTAAGTGAATAGTTCAAATTTAATCCACACTCAAGGGCTGTGTTAAGAAAGGCTTGCATTCCACCCCTTAAACTATTTATAAGCACTTAAAAAGACAAGCGGTAACTGATCAGTGATCAGATACAATATTGCCGAGTGGTTCGAAGACAGCTATGCTGAAACTCTGGATATACACGGGACTTTTTTTTGATCGACAGAGGCGCAAGCACTTCACAAAGCAACGACTCTACGAAGAACCAAAAATCAAGCCACTGGACCAGTTTCTTGTAGAATCAGCAAAAAAACGAATTTAGCCCACTACCTAAACTGGCTAATAAGAAGAAAGACAACCCAGGAACGACATTGCCATTAACTTTATTTAAATTCTAGCCAAAGAATTTAAAATGCCTAAAGATAGGCACCCTATATGCCAGTTAACAAAAAAAAAAAATGCCATACTATGCATAAATTAAATTTTAAGACAAATTGTAAGAAGTATAATAATAACGGTCAGTACAAATACATTTATTTCGTTCCGATTCTCCAAGGAATAAACATCAACAACAACATTTACCTTAAATTAATTTCGCACAAAATTTATTTTTTACAATATATAAATATAAAATTATACAGATTAAGTTACCATAATTGAAAAGAGCATAAGTTGAAATGCTAGAAGAAATTTGAATTTCATAAGTGCAGAAAAATAATGATCATTAGTGAAACTCTTATCTTCCCTCGTTCTTTTGAACTATGTATTTTCATTTCTAAAGTTCTGGCATTAAAGTTAGTTCTCGCATTAAAATCAGTTATCATCCTAATCCTTAACTTAAGCGTGTTTCATTTCACTATGAACAGTGCAGTAATGAGTCCTGTGTCTATGCTACCGATAGAGAAGGTGACTTAAAGATCATAGCTTTCCATGTATGTTATATGATCTGATTTAAGGCGGCTTAAGCAAAAGTTTGATTAATAAAAGACCAAATAAAAATTAATTTAAAGTCGTTGACAATTGCGATTTGCATCATTATCTCGGGTGTGCGATAACGATAACGCGTGAGGAATTAACAGGTCCGATTTCGATTTGTCAAAGTTATTTTTTATGAAAAATACTTCGAAAAAAGGCATGGTTGATTGGCGACAAAATTAAGCTTAATGGCGCAGTAGCTGATTAAAAATAATAATAAATAAAATGATGCATAAATTAATTATATTCTAGCAGAGGAAATGTTGGCAGATATTTTGACTAAACAATACATTTCCATTAGTTAAAGCATCAAAAAATGTATACATTGAATTCGAATAACCTTACTGACTTTTTGTTGAACATTTCATAAAATATATTAATGTAAAGTTATTGCATTGAAGGAAAATGTTAAATATTGATGATGATTCAGCAAGCAATCAAGAACTTTTATTATTCTCTTTTTGCATCAGTTTTTCAATAGTGAAACAAATAAAAAATTACCGGAAGTATATATTAGAACCAATTCTGAAATATGTCAAACAAAGACCCTAAGAAAGGATTACATGTCTGATTTTACTAAGTTACTACTTTAAGAGTTAAAGCAACCTTTTAGTCAATATCTCAATATGGTAAATTCAGAACACGAATAATTGAACTCATATAATGCTAGAATAAGATTATAAAAATCAGGGTTCTATTAAAAATGAACGCAAGTTTCAAACAAAAATTAGAGAGACCTTCCGCGCAAGCATTTAGAAAAATCGATAAGATTAGGGGTAAAAAGTCTTCCAATACGGACATTCAAAAGGATTTGCTTAACAAGGTATGATGGTAGCGTTATAGAAAATTTGGAATTACTGCACTCTGAGAATAAAGCAACTTATGATTTATCCATTATATGTAAATGAAGTTACATTTAAAGTTTTTTGAGTTCCGTCAAATGCAAATAAAACAACGTTAAGAAATTTGTAACAAATCAAATTCCCTTTCACCTTAATCGTTAATTATTGTTGTTAGTAACTTAAGATATAGACTTAGAAATAGGAAATTTCGGGTCGACGAAGTACGCAATTGTCTTAAAAAAAACTCAAAAGATATAAATGTTAAAAGAAATAGAATTGTTATAAAAACCTTACAGCACTATGGACAAAAACTTGAGGAAATTTAAATTTTGTTAGAATCACTTATAAATCACGACATTTTGTATTTATCGAACTCTCGATTGGTTCGCTGAATCTTCACGAGTAAATAACAGGCCAAGAATTGGTCTTCCACGTGTCCCCTGTACGAGTGCCAGTTTGGCGAAATTTCCTTCGGAAGCAAAAAAACATACATAATTAAATTCCTCGATTAAAAAAATAGAATGGGCACAAAAGAAATACTTTTTACGAAGTTTTTAACCCTGCAGTCGTCGCGCACCAAAAAGTTACACCAGTCGTCGCGTGGATTACATATGTAATCCATTCAAAAATTAAAAAAAATATATATAATGGTTTAATTTTTTAAAATTTAGTTTGCTTCAAAATTCAATTACATATTACTTAAAGTAAACAAAATAATTTTTGTTTGTAAATGCAACAAAACAAAAATAATAAATATAAAAATTAAAAACTTGGGCGTTTTTCATGGAAAAAAAGGGTCTTCAGTTTAAAATTCTGTAAAATTCAAATAAACTTTAAATTTCTTGGCTAATTATTGATTTCTAAGAACGATAAACATATTATTAACAAATGTATCTGGGACTAGTCATAGAAAACAAATTTTTGACATTTTCCATATGATCGGCCAGTGCAAAAAATACTTGCACCCAGTCGTCGCGCGGATTACAATAGTAATCCCCGCAACTTCACAAAGCTCTTGTGACCCAACCACCCACGACCCGGACTTGCGATTCACTGAGCGCACGTGCCAACTATTTAACTGTAAGTACTAAAAGAGACGAAGAATATCCACTACTAGTTTTTCGGGAATACTTAATTTTTCATTAGTGGATTACAATAGTAATCCGCGCGACGACTGCAGGGTTAACAAGAAAAATAATAAAGTGTATGCGTCATCATATCAAGCTAAAATCGTTGCTCCGAGGTGATGCGGTGTCTCTTAAAAAGGTGGAAAACGGGTGTTACGGTATACAAAAGAATGTAGTGATGGGTTTTACCAATGCCCTTTTCAATAGCTTCATGGACAACAGGACTTTACTCCTGCACACAAAAACAGAACCACGAAGGATTGGCTGAGTACAATATCTCAGGTTTTTTAGCAGCAGGCCGTCCGCAAACACAGATTTGAATCTTTTGCTTATCAACTTCTTCACAGATATTCGGAAAGCATTATAAAACATTTACCGAAGCAGCGACAAAAATGTCAATAAATAGAGTACGAGCTGCGTGTAAGGCACGATTAAGGACCTACATGAAAGGCCCCCGAACCCAAGATATGAGTCAGAAAATATTGTTTACCAATTTTAAATAGTAGATACAATTTTTTTTATTTTATTTAATTCTTTTTAAAAAGTTTTATCGAATGTAGAAAATGTGGTTTTCAAAAGCCTTAGTTATATCAAGAAACAAAGCCGGTGTGAAGTTTTTTTTATTTAAGCTTTCTTGAATATTAGAGCAGAAATTAAGCAAAGCATTTCAGTTGACTTTTTGGCTATTAACCCAAACTGATAAATGCTAAAAAAAAAAAGAAATACTTTCAAGGCGGATAGAATTCTAGATTTAGTAACTTTCTCAAATATTTTAGAATATAGATACAGAGAGAAGGGAGATAGGTCTGTAATTTCTTATAGAATTCTTATCCCCTTTGTTTAAAAAAGGTATCACTTCACCTGATTTCAAAGCATCGGGAAACTTACCAAGAAAAATACTTTTATTAAATTTATTTGTTTGACTAAAATTATTGGAAAAACTGTTTATAGTATGGGAATCAGAGTTATCCAGCTCTTTAATGGTTTTATAAACTTCAAAAGAAGATATCGGTGTAAAGGAGAAACTATCACGTAGAAAAACTTCATAAACCATTTATATGGTATGTAGAATTGTGAATTCCTGCATCACTAAGAGTTTTGATAAGTAAATTAGAAAAATAATCATTCAAAATCCTCGAAATGTTTGAAGTATAAAAAATATCAAATGATATTCTATGAAGAAGAGACTGTAGTTTACTAAATAATTAATTAACTATTCTCCATTCCTTTGTTCAGTTTCCTTTGGGTTTATGGAACTTGTTCATGTAGTAGTTATCTTTTCAAATTGGAACTTCAAAACTGATCTCCTGACATAAATGTTCATATTTATTTTGGAGAAATACATTGTCAGGATGCCTCCTAAACTTAGAATATTTTTCCTGGAAAATTACACGAGCGGCGAGCTATATGATGAATTTGAGAGAGCAACGGCAAGTAAGCAGGATCGCGAGCATCTCATCATAGTTTGGTTTCAGTTGATAATATCCTGTATTGACTGAAAGCACGGCGAAATGGAAAATTTGGAGTGATAGTTCGGGAAATTGGTCCTGAAAGTCGCTTCAGTCAGAGCAACGATAGTGATAAGACTTGCAGAGCCAAGAAAAATCGGTCAAATACCCTGGGTCAATAGTAACAGCCTATTACAACATAGAAGAAGAAATTCGAGGACAAAGCTCTTTAAATTCAAAAATCTTACCATAACTTATAGGCTACTGCGTCTGCTGTACATGATTATATATATGAACGTAGTTTCTGCCGCTACTCATAAATGAATCCGAGACCTAAGTGCTTAATTAATACACTCCGACATCTTTTGCGAATTGAAGAGGAGTCTTAAAGAGAATTCTTGACCCCGTATGGTGTATGTGAGGAAGGTCGATTCTGGAGACATTACAATCATTAAGTATATGTAATCTACATACCTCGAAGCAGATATCGTGAAGAAAATTAAGATCGGTAGACTCCGCTGGGCTGTTCACCTAACTTGCATGAGCGAAGAGAAACCAGCTCACAAATTCCTTTTCCTTTGCATATTCTGATGGAAGACAGACTGCTAGATGATACTTACGATGGAGAGATAGCGAAGGCTAGGACACCCGAAACCTTTGATTGAGCAACTGGATGGTATCGAATAAACTCATTACTACTGTTGATAGCATTGCCAAATGTGAAAGATGGCTAACGGTCGAAATACATTTTTTAGTGCCAATCAGAAACTGCACTTAAAATATTTGAACCGTATTTTTCTTAAGACTAGGTACTTATAGCTAGACAAAAATTCTTAAAAACTAGCATAATTATCAATAACTTACAACCAACATACTGGCCCTATGCAGACACTCTAAGTTAAACAAATAACTTAATGCTAATGCCTTTCGGCCTAAGAACTAACTTAAAACGAATTATCTATATCTTTTTCATCACCAAAAAGAATTGCAAAAAACTTGGTTTCTATTTATGTTTTTAAAAAACTTAAAACTAAATAGAAATAAAATAAAATAAAGCTAAAGTAAACTTAAATAATACTAAAGAAAATTAACTTAAAACTAAAAAAGGCTGAGTGCGACCCACACTGATAACTTCCCATTATGCATTGAATACATTGAAAACTTGGGGTTCTTGAAATTATTCGATTTACTTTTGATGTTGGTTGATAACGATTTTACGAACAAAAAATATTATCAGACTTAGAAAAACAATTTTTGACACTTTTTGGTAAATTTCAGTTATAGTTTTTTATTTTTCGTAAAAAAAAAATTGTCAATTCAATATGTGTCAAAATTGTATCAAGTGTTTACAATGGTACAATGCAAAAAATAAAATAAATTCGGAGTAAAAATTACTGGCCACTCTCGACATATTCAAGTCAAGAAACTATTTTTGACATTTGAGAACGATGACATTTAATTCGTTAGCGATCGAAAAACCAAACTGGGAATTTAATTTTTAATTCGACCGCGATCGGATCCTTAAAAATTAAATTTGTGTTCGCGAACGAATTAAATTTTGTTGAGAACTGAAAAATTTAATTCGTTCACGAATTTATCACACAAGATCCAAAAAAAGATTCATTCACGAAACGATAAAAAAAAAACAAAAAACAAAAAAATTATATATGCATTAGGGTGTCCCAAAAAAATCAGAGTCATTTTTTTTTAACGCATACCCTCTCAATTTTTTACTTTTAAGTTAAAACAATTCTAAAAAAAATTTGAAGGAGGTAGGACCACGGTAACCCGTGCCGACTTACATTTGGGTACATGTCAGTACTCAGTACATGTCCCTTAGCATATCAGAACTTGCTTTCTATGTAGTTGACTCGACCTAACGTATCGATGTGCTTGTGATTTACTCGTGATTTAGTTTTCAATCAGTCAGCACAACATGTCAGTGGAATTACGCAGTTATAAAAAAGAAATATTTTGAAAAGGTGAAAGCGCAAGTGTGCAAGAGCTATTGAAGAAGAAAAATTGCGTTTTAAATATTTGCATCAGTCAACTCCTTCGACATCATCTTATGTACCGTTACAAGAAGACTCATCTTCTGAATTAAATGAAAACTTTGGTTCGCAAGAGCACGTACCAACTATTTTCGAGACCTTGCAACAAAACAAAACACCTGCGGAATTTAGTAGCAGCAGTAGATAGGTGTCAGTTGAGTATGAGATATTCTGTGTTCATTCTTGATGCAACTATTGAAGTACTTGGATATAATATTGATGAATTTCCTATAAGAAAGTCTTCTATCCAAAGAATTCGCACAGAAAAACGAAAAGAGCACACTGAAGCCATAAAAACTGATTTCCAAAATGAGGTACCGGAAGTTGTAACTGTTCATTGTATTAAATGCTTGCAAATCAAAGGAAGAACGTCTTCCTATAGTTATTTCCTACAAACATAATAGAACAACTTATTGCTGTGCTAAGATTAGCAAATTCTACAGGAAGTGAACAAGCAGAGGCAGTTTGAAACGCGATTGTAGACTGGAATTTAGATGAAGTGGAAATTCTTTGTTGTGCTTCAAATACAGGACGTATAAACGGTGCATGTGTGCTTCTTGAACAAAAACTGAACAGAGAAATGCTTATTTTTGCTTGTCAGCATCACATATGAATTGATTTTAAAAGGAGTATTTGAAGTAAAAATGAGTCAAGTTATTACAAGCCCTGATATTCCACTTTTTAAAACT
Organism: Scaeva pyrastri; assembly: GCA_905146935.1. Classification (NCBI taxonomy): domain Eukaryota; kingdom Metazoa; phylum Arthropoda; class Insecta; order Diptera; family Syrphidae; genus Scaeva; species Scaeva pyrastri. The sequence continues at coordinate 86,029,605 of LR989927.1, forward strand.
GGAAGCCCATTAATGTTGATAAAATTCAAAGCTATAAAGAAATACTTTCACAGCACCTGACTAACACAAAAATTGACAACTTGCTAGAGTTTTACAGAAATGAACTGAAAAATTCAGAGATGACTATCGAGAGCTGATAGAACTTGCTGTAATGTTTCTAGGTGGGGATATCGAGACAAAGTTTAAAATCCGACCTCCAGGTGTCATGCACCAGGCTAGATGGATGGCGAGAGCTATTTATTTCCTGAAAAATCATTGCCTAATGCTCAACGCAATATCACAAACGAAGATAAGGTGACATTGATTGATTCCTTGTTTATTGTAACATCGTACATTAAACCATGGCTTCAATGCACTTCAGCAATAAAAGCCCCCCATATCAAGACTTGTGCTTTTTGCGATCAATAAAGTCTTACAAAAAAATTGATAAAACAATCTTAAAATCAGCTTTGCAGAAGTTTACTCAGCATTTATTGTATTTAACTGATGAAGTTGCTATATTATCACTGTTTGACGACGATGTGGACTTAGAAACTAAATCTAAAATAGTTGAAAATTTAACCAAAGAGGAAATCACTCATGGTAAAAGATACATCTCATCGAAGGAAGAGTTTTATGTATTATTGTATGTTAAGTCCATTAAAGAACATTGGCAATAATAGTTACAGAAGTTTTTTTTATCTTCTTTTCCTGTAAAACAATATTTTTTAAAACTTTTTTCTTATTTTGTTGCTGAAAAAAACATCTCTAAATTTATTTCAATAAAAAGCAAGTCGTTGTTCAATCGACTACAAATTGAAGACAGTTTTTTACAACAATGTCCTACTTTGTGGGCAAATAATTCTTTTTTTGAAATAGCCAGAAAGAAAGTTGGGACACTGAGTGTAGTAAACGATACAGCCGAAAGAGCAGTTAATACAAGACTTTCATGGATTAATTACAGTCGAGGAGGAACAAAAACAATTTTTTTTACGATGCATACAAGAACAGCGGAAAATGTATCCTGACTGTAAAAAACCAAACGTTAAAAAGCAAATTTGGACAGTAATATTATTTATTAATTTAAATGCATAAATGAAATACAATTTGAGTAGATTGGAGTGTATTAATTAGGTAATACAATTTAAGTTCTTCGTCCCTTCTATAGAAAGTCAGTACAAATTTTCAAATCAAAACTTTGGTTTGAAGTCGGCACGGGTTACCATTGTCCAATCGTTGTAATATTTATTTTTTGAGTCAATGAGGTCAAACGGAATGAAAATAGAGGGTATGCGTTTTTTATTTCGCAAAAAAAAAATTTTTCCTTATGCCATGGGACACCCTAATATGCATGCTTCACTTTTTAAATGTTATTTATATTGTAAATAGAAATGTATTTAAATATTATAATTAGAAATATAAAAACTGTTTACATTATTTATTTATTTCTTTTTTAAACCCCGAAATATTTTTGCTGGCAATGAAATTTAATAAAAAATGTTAATAATTTGCTTTCTTTCGGAACAAAAATGATCGATGCATCTTTCTGTGACAAAATATGGATACCAAATACGACGCAGGTCAAAGCGGCTTGGCGGCAGTAGCGGTGGCTTTGGTCGACGTCGTCGGTCGGTGTCGTCGACTCATAGCAATAAAATATTTCTAGGAAAAGTGTATGATGTATGTATTTTAATGCACTAGTAAATTCCCAATTATTACTTTTGGCAGTCTACAGTCAATAAATTTTATTGCGGATGAAAAAAAGGGTATTTTGCATAAATGCAATTGCAGGCAATTGTCCGGTCACAATTCTTCTTTCCAATGGTGTCGCGGCGGCGTTTCTCATTTAAATAATCATCAATACTGACACCAACACCATGAACTTTCTTAAAATATTTTTTTATTTTCAAAGTCACTTTTCTTTGACACCTCAAAAGACTTCACCTTTTTGTTTCTTGTTAATAAGAAATGTATTTTTTTTAAGTCGCATTCTTTTTTTTGTCCCATAATGAACATTTTCTTATAACAGCTATTAATACATAATTAAAAACAACAGTAAAAATCAACCAAACTTCACGAAAAACATTAAAGAAATAATAATATTTTTTCCGATCCTTTTCAGATCTTTTCGGATCTTTTCAATTCCTATTCTTGAGAGAACAAAATCGATCTTTTGATCTCTCACGAATGAAAAAAAGAGAAAGAAAATAATTTAATTCGTTTCGAGAGAGATCTGAAATTTTCGGATCCCGAGAACAGTATCCGTATGTCTGCTATTACACGATGAATCTAAATGCATGCTACATCTTCTCTTATTTGATTTTTTTTTGAAAATTGTACCAGATACCAAAGATACTAACTTAGGTCCTTAGACCTACGAAGTCCGTTGGTGTTCCCTAGCGGGACATAGGGCCTCAACTACACCTACGCGCCATCGTGTACGGTTTCCAGCGATGTGTTTGAGCTCCCTCCAGCTCTTTCCCAATCTCGCAGATTCCTCCTCGACTGTTCTTCTCCACGTGCTTCTCGGTCTACCAATTCTTCTTCCTTCTTGTGTGAGTGGATTCCACTGCATTGCCTGGGCAGCAATGCAGTCATTACCTTTTCGTAGCGTGTGTCCAATCCACTGCCACTTGCGCCTTCGTATAATGGTATCTATGGGTTCCTGACCTGTTCGTCTATGTAGATCCTCGTTGGAAATACAATTAGGACAGAAAACCCTTAAGATGTTTCGAAGACACCTATTGACCTATTTGCAGTTTCCTGGTTATTGTAGTTGTTATTTTCCAGGTGCTGCATCCATATAGCAGAACTGATTTGACGTTGGATTTAAACAGTCGTAGCTTTGTATTCAAGATGAGAGATTTGTTCCTCCAAACATTGGACAACATCCCGAACGCAGCCTTTGCTTTTCCGATACGACTGACGATGTCTAGTTCGGTACCTCCTTCAGCAGAGATGATGCTTCCAAGGTATTGAAGCTCTTTACTTTCTCTACTGTCTGTTGACCAATGTTTATCGGAGCGGATGACTGCGAGCTCTCAAGGCTGAACATCTTTGTTTTTCCCGTGTTGATTTTCAGCCCCACGATTGCTGCTTCTCTCTCCACCCTTGTTGCCATTTGATGGAGATCCATGATCTTATGTGAAAGCAAGCAAACATCGTCAGCGTAATCAAGATGTTTAAGGTAAGTTGTCAGAGTCCATCTTATTCCAAAGCCATCCGCAGTACATCACTTTTCACCAATAAAAACAGGATTGGTGACAGTATGCAGCCTTGCCTGACCCCGCTTTGGACTTCAAATTCTTCAGACAACCTACCTCCGTGTAAGACGTGACATTTGGACCCATCGTAAGTCGCTTTGATAATAGCAATGAGTTTCTCTGGTATACCCCTCCTCCGCAAAGCAAGCCAGATAAACTCATTGTTGACGCTGTCGAAAGCCTTCTCGAAATCAATGAACAGCAGGTGGAGTGGTGATCGATATTCGACGCACTGTTCGATGATGATCCTCAAGGTGTTTATGTGATCAATACAGGAGGACCCAGTGCGGAAGCCTGCTTGTTCAGCGTCGAGCGATGCTTCGAGGTGTTCTTTAATGCGATCTAAAACAATCTTTGCTATTATTTTGGCGACTACAGGCAAAACGCAAATACCATTCCAGTTTTCGCACTTCTTCAAGTCTCCTTTTTTTGGGAGCTTGACAATCATTCCCTTTTTCCACTCTTCGGGAAAGCATTCGGAGACCCACGCTGTCTCTATGAGCGGTTGCAGCAGTTCGCTGGATGTTGTTGGCGCTGCTTATAGCAATTCAGCGGGAATTCCACTAAGTAATACCGCTTTCTTGTTCTTCAGTGCTTTGATGGCGGTACATATCTCTTCCTTACTGTGGGGTGCGGTGCGTAATCGGGAATTGGTTGTATCGGGCAACTCGGAAGATGTCATTTGCATGTTACTGTTAAAATATCAAAGATGTCAATGTGGAATATTGTAGAAAATTGTTTTGAACATAATGTCATTTTTCCTTCATTGTAAATTTGCGGGCCAAACATTTTTTTTTAGTTTTTCTATTTAAAAAAAATAACCGTATGTTGAACTTTTTTCAAATGTATACCAAATTTATTCCACATTACACTGTACACATTATAATTTATTTGAAGTTAATAGCACTATCCGTTCCTGCGACCAAAGTCCTTTCTGCATATTTCGAAGTTATAACCTGTCGAACTAAATTTAATTGGAGTCGAAAGCTCTAACCGTTCTTAAAAGACGGTGGACGAAAAAGGGTATCTCGAACGTGTGAACGTATACCAACGTACAAACGTAAGTACACACACAGACATCTGTCTATAAATGGCGGATCTAAATTCTAGGAACCTTGAAACGTCCAGATTTGTCAAACATTTTTTTTTGCAGTCTGACACCTCCTCCTATGTGCGACTGCAGTAATACAAATTCGCTGGTTAAAAGTATACAAAGGCACACGCGAAGATTATTTTTAATTCTGTAAAACCCGAAACACGTCTGATCTCTGATGTCTAGCACAGTTGGTGATCGACTGAAGATTCAGACAAATTAATATTGCCATAATTAGAAATTTCATAAATTTAAATTTAACAAACGCGCTGTCCTTAATTTTGATGCAAGTATTGTACGCCTCTACAACTCATATCCAACAGCTACTTAACGTGCTTGGGACCTCTTTATCAAGTAGATCTAATATCCTAGTTCTGCGATAGACTAGAAATCCATCTTATTGCTATATCGAACCAAATATTAATTAATTAGGTACTTGGATAATTATTTACGTGAATAGTTCTGTAAGAGAAAAATTCCGGTAGGGCATTCACATTTATTTTAGGGCTTGAAGCCAATCTGCACAATTCTCTTTTCTACTGACTTGGCAGATTTTCTAATTCTTTTCGTGTTACAGTTGCTTCAAAAAAAAGCAAAAATCATATTGTTATCAAGTTAACGAGTCTTTTACTGAGCCTGAAACCTCAGCTGAGGTGAATATTCAAGTATTTTCAAGTATCGAGGTAAAACATACCTTACTTTTCACTATCAACTATAAATGCTACATAATATGCCGATTGATTTCAAAAAATTTGAATAATTTAAGCATGGAAAGAAAGAAAATTAATATTACAGCTCTTGAGTTTAGACTTTCAGTTCTACATGCTTGTATTAGAATTTTTGAGAGCCTTAAACATATTTTCTACACACTGCCTTTCAAAAAATGGTAAATAAGATCATATGATGACAGGAATAGGTATATGTAAAATACGAATAATTCGAATTCAAAAAGAATTCAGAGATAAGCTAGGTCTTATTTAGAGATCTAGGTCTTATTGTTGAATTTCCTCGAGCTGGTTTTAGAAACTCCAATGACGGCAATACCAGTAGAAGACTTTTTGGATACCCCGAAATTGCTTCTGAAATAAAGGGAATTGATTTCAATCTGATATTCCGTTTTAAAAAAACTTGTAATTAATTTCAAGTGGATACAAAATTAATGTATTGATGTTTGAGTCATTTGCCATCGATACAGCAAAACTTTATGTGGAGTTATACTCATGGTATCCAATGACTCCTACATTACATAAAATATTAGTTCATGGACCTATCATAACTGAAAACTCTCTATGCAGTTACCTGAAGTAGCGGCAGAAGATGGAAATAAACTTTTAAGGTTAAAGTATACACTTTTTCTTTTGCAATTTCAAAAAGGTTATATTTTTTACTAAATATATTACAAATTTTGAAATACAGACTCTACCAGCTAAACTATGCAAGCAAGTTCCCTAGGTGAGTTCTGATCCAATTTTAAGTTGCCTTAGAATATCGTCTTCAAAACCTAAAAAAAAGTTTTCAAAGGAAATTATAGATTCTCATATTTCCATAATGGTTTCCATATGAAGATTGAGATTAAGAAGAGTCAGAATAATTTTTTTTGCTACAAAAAATAATTTTGTTCAGGTTTTTGATCGAAGAACTCCTATAAGTGGATCAGGAAAGGATTTTTTCTTCCATTCAATTATGTCTCAAAATTTACGGTGGTCATGCGCAAAATTGTGACGTTTGCCTCTAAAAAATAGGGCTGTAAAGGTGTGTTTAGTAAAGTGAAATTTTAAATAAAAATACCAATTTTAATAATGTTCTAATCATTATTTTGCAGACAAATTTTGACAGTGGCGAAGCGGCGGCGATTGCATTAAGTTTTTTAATTTTCATGTGCAATATGTTACTTTAAAAATAATTTGAATTTGTAAATTAAATTTGCTATTGAATTTATGTACTTGTTATGTGTTTAATCTATAACAAATTAAACTGCACGCAAACTTTTGTGGATACAAATCAGGGATGTCATTGCATTTTTGTTATTATTTAAAATAAAAAAAACATAACATAACATATTGAATCTTTAAAAAGTACTTCAACGAAATATAATTACATATATAAATACGTGTTTTTTTCAATATTTCATAGTAGTACGCAAACTTTTGTGGATCACTTTATAATTATTTGAGATAAAAATTTCTTTTTTTTCACACTGATAACTTCCCATCAAGTCAATGAAGTCGACTATAAAAAAAAATACAAAGTTGTACAAAATATCTTTTGACAACAAATAATAATAACGACTTCAGATTTATTTTATTTTCAAGAAAATACTATTGTCAATATTGACTTAAGAAATTATTCTGCACATTAGAGTGCAATAAAAATTTTAATAAAAATGATATGATCTCCAATATAATGAGAATAAAGTTTTTGATATCTAAAATGTTGGAAAATTAAATTGACAATTTTTATAAAAAACAAACTAACATAAATTAATTAAAAAAAAATATTGGAATATCTAGAGAGCGGGACAGGAATTGACTTTTAATTTATTTTCTTCAACTAATTGAAGTTTCTTAAGTGTAAAAATTTCTTTTTAAATTATTATTACAGTAAAAAAATCGAACAAAAAAAGACCAATATAGTTTTGTTGCTTGATCTTACTTTTGATTGGCGATTTACAAATACTTTCAAAAAAACTTCAATAAATGCGAAACTTTCAAAATTTGGGTCACTTTTTTATAATATCTCTATTCTGAAAAGCATTTTACAAAATTCATCTACCATTATTTTTCTAAGCATTTAGTGAATAAATATCTGAGTTCATTAATTTTGAGAACTTCTAAAACATAAAGGTAAATAGATATACATATTACATATATGTATGTAAGTAGTCAATTTTATCGTTTGTTTAAACTTTTATAAGATTTTCCATATAGTTTCGATACATGTATGATATGCTTCCAATAAAAAAATTTAGGAAAAGTTATATTTTTTATCTTATTTTCTATGGCGTGTTTTTTCTCTCACATTCAACATGGGTGTAACATTCGTTGAAAAACGAATGCAATACAACAAAAGCAGAAAAATGTAAATCCTATTACACCTCAGCAGGATTTCAGAAAATGAATCTTCATGTGGCTGATATAATAATTGCTACTGAGGCCAAATTTATGAAGTATGCCGTTTGCAGTCGACACGTGTCGAAGCCATTTCATTAAATGTCTTAAAAATACATTCACCCTGTTTTTCTATTTCTGAGGCACATCACGAACATTATTGATGTCGACGACCGTACGTCGAGTCGTCGTTGTGGTACCTCTGGTATTATTCCATATGGTGACAGTGTTTTACTGCTTATAGCGTGCTTACTTTCGTGTATGGGAAGTAGGTATTGTATACCTATATGAATTGCAATGCATAAGGTTTTTTATTTTTAACTTAAAAATAGACAAAAAGTGATTAAAGTGGAATAATTTAACCAGTTTAACAAAACCACATAAATCAAAAAATGTTCAATCTTCTTAAAATCAAATTTTAAAAAAAATTTAAATGATAATACTGAATATATAAATGAATATAATACTGAAAGAAGTAAGGTAAATAGAGGACTTTTTATTCAAACTTTTTACGTATATATTATATATTTACAGTGTTGGTATTTCAGCGAGATCTTTTATGATCTTTTTTTTTACCGGCCCGATTTGCCAAATGGATGCTTTGAGCTACGTTCAAGATACTGAATTTCGACCATGATATCTCAAGATCAAAAAGAGATAGGTATTGACTCCAATTAAATTTCGTTTAATAGGATATATGTAGGTTTTCTCTTTTCTCTATAGCAAATTTAAAAAAGTGAACATTTTGTTTGATCACAAGTATCTCATTAAACAAAATATAGTTTAAAAAAACTAATAAGACACGCTTTGAACATCAAACTAAAAAAATAAAAAATAATTTTTTAATTAAGCTGAAAACAATAATGAACTAAAAACACTAGTGTTATTGTGAAAAAGCGTTGGGTGTTTTGTGCAATATTTTTCGTATATCGAGCGCCCCATTTTAAGTAGAGATTTGATATTCTCATCAGATAAAACTTCAAAGCTGGTAAAATTTCAAGAAACAATTTTAATGTATGTCTGCAAAACAGCCCACTGACTGTTTAATTTTAAAATACTTTTAAAAAGAATTTTTTAAAAAATAACGGTAATACTAACAATTAAGAATTAAACATTTCTTTAAAACCCAGAGTCTGTTCTATCAGCCTGTTATTAACTCAAGTGAAATAATTTCATAGTTTTCGAAAAAAAAATAACTATGAAGTCAAAATTTGTCAAAAAACTTTTAGGGTTTATTGTAAGAAAACCTTTTAATGTGTACTTGAACCATTCTCTATTTTTTATTTAAGATAATCGGTCTTAAGTATCCACCATATCGAAAGTTCTTTCGGAAGTGCTGTTTATTCAAAAAATTTCCGATTCCGATGAAAACTGTGGGTGGTAGGAAAAAAGTTCCTATATTTTGTGTTTGTGGTAACCGAATTAGAAAAGCAATATTGACGTGTATCAACGAATATATTTGACGTTTTACAATTTGTCATACAAAATTTCAATAGAAAAATAAACATGGATAGCGCAGCAGAACATTTAGCAGCAGAAAGATCTAAACAAAAAGTTAAACTAAAAGACTTTGTCTTAGAAATGGTCCAAAATAAATTTGATTCCTCAGGTGGTCGGCTCGTGAAATTTGATTCTTTGTATGCATATATGTACTCAACCAATTTTTCAAATTGCATTTGATTGGTTTTGTATTTTTTCTTTCTAAAAAAATAAGCTGAATTAGAAAATAAAAATAAACCAAATAATAAAAACTTACAAATCCTGCCTTTGCAATTCTTGTTCACCCTTCACCTTGAATTTTTTTTTCCCAATGAATTCCCCCACTGTTTTTCTGCATCGCATGAATTTGACTTCTTCAACGCACGTGAAAACTTTTTTCGGAAGTTTCTCCGATTATTGTGTCCGAACGTTTACTACAATACAAAATTCGTACATTTCTTACAAGAATTCCTCTCCGATCGGTTACCACAATAGTACCCTATAACACATAAAGTCAAGAAATTTGTATTTATTTTGTTAACTTCCCAAAGGGAGTAATAGTTCTCGGTCAGATTTGTCAAATTGATTTTAAGGTTCCTACAATCGAAATCGTCATTTCTAGAGAGATGCCTGTGTGTATGTACTTTCAAGATACCCTTTTTCGTCCACAGTAGGCGTTTTTCTTTTTTAGCTCTGAGCAGAGCACCGAGCAGAGTCTGAACACGTCGAGTATGCTCTGACCAGAGTTTGTTCAGAGCTATCCGATATATTTATGAAACACACTTAAGCAGTAGCACTGAACTGCCAAAAGCATTTTGTCTCTGTCATACCACATAAACAAAGAAGTGACATAGTCGCGCTCAACTTTTTATTCCATTCACTCGGTCATTTTATTTAGAGCTCGTAGAGCGCGCTCTGATCTAGCTCCGATTGAAAAAAGAAACAACCTAAGCGCTGTGATGTGTCTGAACTAAAAAAGAAACACAGATCTATTTTTGACAGCTCAGTTCTCTGCTCTGAGCTTAAAAAGAAAAACGCCTAGTATCTCAAGAACGAATAGAAGTTTCGACTTCAGGTTATAACTTCAAAAGATGCAGAAAGGACTTTCATGAAAATTTATTGAGCTGTTTTTCACAGTGTTTTTAAAAAAGTGAAAAGGAAACATTTTAGAAAAAATCAATCTACATATGTACAAAAAATAAAATGCAAAAAATTTAATTTGAATAGATACAAATTAATTTGGACTCAAATATCTGAAGAGTAGACAACGATATTATCTCCAGATATATTTTATTTTATACATAACCAGAGGACCAGGTGAACTTTGTCTCGCCTGGCTGTTAGATCATTATTCTCGGAACTTAAAAAAAAGGTGTATCTATAATAATATTTATTTGAGTTGTATTGAGTTGAAGTTCGTATTTTCCTTAAAGTATACTATACAGGATACATATTTAAAAAAATTAATTTGTATCTATACTAATATATAAGGCTGAAGAGTTTGTTCGAACGCGCTAATCTCAGGAACTACTGGTTCGAATTGAGTAATTCTTTTTATGTTAGATAGTCCATTTATCGAGGAAGGCTATAGTACACAAAATCATAGACCGATAACAGATGTCTCATCCCCATATAAAAAATGTCCTAAGAAATTGTATTAGCTGAAAAAACTACAAAAATTAAAAAATTCAGAGCGACAACTTTCAAAGTTTAAATGAAGAGAGACCAAAAGCAAGAACTGACAAAATGTAAAGCTTTTCAATGAATTTCTCCTTCTCATAAGAATATATCACAAAAAATATCACACATACCTTTTTCTCTCATTGTAATTTTTGTTGGTTCACTACTTTTTCGAGATATGTTTATTTCTATTCTTTTTTCCTTCTTTTTTTGTGTGAATATTGTTGTTTTATTCCTGTATACATTCTTGTATTGTATTTTGTAGGTATCTATCTACGTCGATGTGAGGAAGGGTTTTGGAATTTGATGGTTTGGATTACAGAAAGCAGTGTTGCCTCAGGACAAGTTATTTATGAATTGCTCAAGAAGGAAAATAAGTCCTTTTAGTAAAAACATTTATTTTCAAAACAAAATGTAAATAGGTTTTATTAAACTTTACAATTTGACACATAGACTTTTCTTAAGGAAATAATTATTTTGTTGAAACAAATACGAAACAATGTGTCCATTAATATCAAATCAAAAAAAAAAAAAAAAAGAATATTCAGGGATAAAATTGTGCCACTGTGGCAACTCCAGTATAGAGATCTTTTCATATAGAAGAATATTTCTTTTTCTTGATAGAGAAAAAATGTTTTGTCTGTTCATTTTTAATTTTTATTCCTACTATTGTAAGATCTTGGGTTGGCATGTATTGTTTTTGTATCATAAGGCGGGTTTGTTAATTTTTGCAGATGTATACATTGTACATATTTCTTATTGGGATGTACGAGTATGCAACTGCATATTGAAAAAAGAATTGAATCTTTTGGTTCTGATATACCTAGTAAGATTTTTTTTCATTTGTAAGCAAAACGTCCTAACTCAAAATATTAAATTAGACAAAAAAGTTTGCAAAACAAAAAGGACAAAAAATAAAAAAAACTTAATGAATGTCTAAGATAATATTTAATATAGGTACGTTGTTAATATTTATATTTTATTTTATAACTAATTCATTAAAGGAAACTGTTGATTGATACATCATTATTTTGTGTGATTTTTTTAAATCATTTGTTTTCACGCTTTCGCGTAAAATTATATTTTACAAATATAAAATACAATTTTTATAAGTTCTTAATGACTTCATAATTCATCTTCTATAATTTGTATGTAGTTACATACAATACATAATGTACATATATAATGTTTACATAAGTACGTATTAATTCTTTGACAAATGTAAAAAATAAATTCTAAGCGATTATAAAATTCTAACTATTTTTTTGTATTAGTATCTATATACAGTGATGGCCAAAACTAAAGCACGAGTATTTAGAACTTTATAAACATCCGAATAAAAAGTGAAAACACAAATGATATTTTTATAATTTATTTTTTCTATTTGCAAAATATTGTCTTATATTTTAATATTTTACAAGTTTAAATTTGATTTTAAATCTTAACATATCTAAGAAAAATTAAAAAAGTTAAAAACTCATCAAAAAGTAGCTGGGCAAAACTAAAGCACATTTTCGCTTTTATGTACAAAGTAAGTAAAAAAAAAAGTGGTAATGTTAATATTTAATGGTGTAACCATTATTTTTGATGACAGCATCATTTCGAAAAGGCATTGAGGTAATTAGATTGTCAATTATGTTCATGGGGATGTTTTCCCAGGCAGTTTGAACTTGTTGGAGCAGTGAAGTCAAACTGTCACATTTTGTGTGATCAATCCTCTGATCTACAATTTCTCATAGATTCTATTTGTGGTTTAGATCAGGGGATTGCGCTGGCCACTTCATAAGTTTAATATTGCCGCCATTAAGCCAATCCTTCAATTTAGCGGTATGCTTCGGATCGTTGTCATGCTGGAAGATCCATTGCAACGGGATATTCTCATGACGTTTTCAAGAATTTCCTTGTACATGAAACGATCCATTATACGATTAATTTTATGAATTGGCCCAACTCCTTCGCTGGAAAAACATCCCCAAACAATAATGTTTAACCCACCATGTGTCACAGTTGCCTGGTGAATCGAGGATTGAGGAGTTCGCCTTTCGGCCTTCGTACAGTGCAAAATCCGTCCGATCCTTTTAAATTAAATTTTGATTCATCCGAGAAAAGGACCGTCTTCCATTTTTCACTCGTCCAGTTAAGGTGTGTTTAAGCAAATTCTAGTCTTGCACGTCTATTCTTTAGGGAAAAAATTGATTTTTTGCGGCACGACAAGCTTTCCAACCGCTACTAACCACTCTCCGCCGGATCGTTCTTGACGACATTTTAAAGTCAAATTTTTGTTTTAAATTTTTTTTTTTGAGGAAATATAAGGATCATTTTTTATTAACCTCTTTAATCGTTTGTCACAACGCGACTTGGTTTTTTGAGGTCTACCGCCATTGTGTACTGTTCGTACAGTACATCGAGTACGAAATCGAGTTATTATTCGAGAAATGACTGTATGGCTGATAACATATTTTTCGCCAATAAATGATTTCGATTCACCATTTTAAAAGCTAATTACTATTTTTACTTTAAGTTCATTTGAATATTCATTCCACGCCATTTTACCATTTTTTATTAAAATTTCAAATTGTGACCTTTAGCACCATCAAAGATCCACCATAAACTTCTTATTTATTCCTTAGAATATGCTTGACTAAATATCAAGTGAATATAGTAGCATTTAAAAAGTAAGTTGTAAAACTTGATAAGTGTAGACAGTAATAGAGTGCATGTGATTTAGTTTTGTCCAGCTATTTTTGATGAGTTTTTAACTTTTTTAATTTTTCTTAAATATGTTAAGATTTAAAATAAAATTTAAAGTTGTCAAATATAGGACAATATTTTGCAAATAAGAAAAAAATAAATTATAAAAATATCATTTGTGTTTTCACTTTTTATTCGGATGTTTATAAAGTGATAATTTCTCGTGCTTTAGTTTTGGCCATCACTGTATGTAGGTAGATATTTCTGGTTTCAAAGGTAGAGCTCCAGATCATCTTCAATTCAATAAAGAAAAAGAAGTCATCAGGTGGTATATCCAATAGACATTTTCACCACACTGTTTAACAACGCGCTGAATAATGCATATTATCCAGTTCGTTGGAAGACAGCGGTGGTATTTGAAAAAATCATTAATAGAGCTCTGTCCACGTGGGCTGAGGACAACAATAACATACCGGATAATCAGTTCGGCTTCAGGGCGGGTCATGACACTATTCATGCCGCGTCTAAGCTTGTATCTGATATCCCATGGAACAAATCTGAAAAACAGTGTACGAGTGCCTGTCTGGCTGACTTGGAGAAGGCCTTCGACACCGTATGGTTAGAAGGTCTCTATCTCAAGATAGACAGACTTGGTATAAATAAGCCCCTGTTGTATATGCTTTATGACATGATCAATGGTAGAAAGTTTGTTTTCAAGAGTGGCAATGTAACTTCTACCACAGTCTTCGATATAAAAAATGGTCTTCAACAAGGAGCCGTTAACTCACCGATTCTATTCAGCATTTACACCAGCGACCTGATAGGTAGTCTTACTCAAGCAATTGCGTATGCCAATGTCCTAATACTGTACAGAACTGCCCCAAAATTCGAGGTCATCAAAATTCTTTTGCAGCGTGACTTCGACAAGATTCAGCGATATTGCGATGACTGGAAGTTATAAATCAACTTCCAGAAATCGGAAACTATTCTGTTTAGGACGAGGGATACAAGAAGGAACTGGAGAAATCTAGTGATCGTCAATCATGGGATACGAAAACGAACTGGAGAAATCTAGTGATCGTAGGACCAGACCGACAACCACTGGCGAATAAAAGTGTAGTAAAGTACCTTGCCACCTGGTTGGATCAGTACTTATATTTCGATAGACTTATAAGTGCGATGTCCTCGAGTAACAGTTTAATTTTTGGGGCCTATTACCCAAAAAATCAGTACTACGATAATATGCGTTTAAGTTTATTTATTCCGCCCGATGCTTTCCTCTATTTAGATAGTCGAGGGCTGATTCATGATAGAGAGGCAGTACCGCCAATCTACCACGTCAGCCGCAGAACCGTAGATAGGCGGCTCCTTTATGATCAAGACGTCCTCGCACAGGACGGAGCTGAGCGCCTTCGGTTCAGTACGACTGTGTTCGATCGGGACCGGAGAGAGAACCAATTCAGGTGGTTACAAATTCAAATTGATAATTAAAAAGTCGACCGAGTCTCTTGACCTTGGCCGGTTTAAATTGGTTTAGGTATTTTTTTAGTTAAGTAGGGACAGTGATCGTGGTAGCACTATAAAAAAAAACTGAAAAAAATATAAAAATAAAAAATAAAATAAAAAATAAGCTTACTCTGGCTGTTCTAGTTTGTAAGTAGTTTTTAATTAGTTTTAAGATAGTTTTACTTAGTGTTATTTTAGTTTTACTTTAGCTTTATTAATTTTATTTCTTTTTAGTTTTAAGTTTAAAAAAAAATAAAAAAAACCGATAGAGCAATTCTTCTTGGTGATAAAAAAGATATAGACGTTTAGTTTTTACGCCGAAACGCATTAGGATTAAGATATTAGTTTAACTTAGAGCGTTCGCATAGGGCCAGTAAGTTAGTTGTAAGTTGTAAGTTATTGATATATACATATTATGTTAGTTTTAAGAATTTTTGTCTAGCTTTAAGTAGTTGTAAGATTGAAGTTAAATAAAAATGAATGTCGCTTCTACTTTTATTTTGTCTAAAAAATCTGAGACGCCCTTAATAATTATAGACGCAAAAGCAACAACAAAAGCATAATAAAAAAAAACCGTCACTTGTCTTGCCTTGGTCGTAGCACAAAGAATAATATGCCTGGAATGGAAGAGTATAAGTTAATGCAATAAATATTAATTCCCACAATCCGAAATATTCATTCCCACATTCCCAAATAATCATTCCCACAGTCCCACACGCGCAAGGTGTTAAAATGCTGACTACATGTCTGGAAGACGACACCAAGCGCATTCCTTCACGTTCTTTGCTGGCGGCTCCCGTAGGTTAAGCTAGCTTTAAGTAAATTTAGTTTTTAAGAGTAAGTTGTAATTTTGAATTTGAAGAATAAAGAGCACTTGCTCAAAAAAATATTTTTTTAAGACCGGTTTGTGCGGAAAAAAAATGTTTAATAAAACATAAGTCGCCTCAAGTAGTCGCGTTTTTAAGTTCCGAATAAGATTATCGCCTCAAGCAGCCGTGCTTTTTCAGAACATACTCCGTGCTTACCGGTAGAGACATAAGAAAAAAAAAAACACATTAATCGTCTTAAGTAGTCGCGTGTTTTATACAGTTCTGTAAGTTTTGCAAAAAGAAAAAAAAAACACATTAATCGTCTTAAGTAGTCGCGTGTTTTTATACAGTTCTGTAAGTTTTGCAAAAAGGAAAAAAAAGTGCAAAGACGCCTCAAGTAGCCGCACATCTGTATCAACAAATCAATATAAGTCGCCTCAAGTAGCCGAACATCTGAATGAACAAATCAATATGAATGCAGCAACACTTTTAATGTAAGGTTAAATTTAAGATATAATTTTTTTTATTATAATTATCAAAAAATTAAAGTAAGAAAATTAATAGTACATATACTAAATTGCTAACGATTTATAAAAAAAACATTCAATTATTAAAAATATTGCCTCCATTTTTTTGTAAGTTTATAAAAAAAAAATAATTTTCAAAAATGCCAGACCTAAGATCAGATACAACAACCAGTAATAATGGTCCTTCCAATCCAAATCCCCAAAATACCAACACAATTCCCATAGTGAACCTCACATCAGCTCTGCAAAACGAAAATGCAGACACTTCATTTCAATCTACTAACTCTCGTAACGACTCACTTAATAAGCCCCAAACAACTCCCGAACTTAACGCACTTATTTCATCTATAGTTAATGGCGTGTTTGAACAACAAAGACAGAATTTAATCCAAAAAGCCTTAAACCCTAACGCCAATCACTTCCCTGGTGTGGAGCAAGGTATTGATCCTATATATCAGAACAACTTATCTGATATGGATAAAATACCTGATGTAGTCAAGAGTCTTAGAAATTTTTCGGGAGATCCAGGAGAATTTAGCTCCTGGAAAAAAAGTGTCGATCGAGTTTTACAATTATACGAATCATTTAGGGACACCCCTAAATATTATGGAATCTTAACTACCATAAGAAATAAAATTAAAGGGAATGCAGATACTGCTCTCGAAGCATATAATATTCCCTTGAATTGGGAGAGTATGTCTCGCTGTTTGGCCATGCACTATGTTGACAAACGCGATCTTAGCTCTCTAGAGTACCAGATGAAATCCTTAGCACAAGGAAATTCAGCGATCCAAGAATTCTACCAAAGGGTATATGCACATCTCTCCTTGATACTTAATAAATTATAGCTAGGACACTGCCTTCAAGTTCTAATCAAAAGTCCTTTGCACCAATACCCCAAAAAAAATTCCATATTAGTACGGAAGATGACAAGCTTACAGAATATAATAGGAACTTAGAATGAAAACAGCAAGTTCGAACAACCTCTAGAAGATTTCATACTAGACGAGACAACAGATTTTATTATAATATAAACAACAATAATATGGAAGATTTTTCTGACATTCATTTTTTAGATTAAAAAACTCTTCGTTACCATACGTCGAAGTTAAAACGAAGAGTGGACAAATTTTACAAATTCTCATAGACACTGGTTCAAACCGCAATTATATTCAACCTTCTTTAGTATCTAAACCTATTCCTAATAATGATTGTTTCTATGCTAACTCAATTGGTGGCAGTACTAAAATAACTCATCATGTCGAAGCAAATCTATTTGGCCTCAAAGACAACAAAATAAAATTCTTCCTGTTACCATCTCTCAAATCTTTTGACGCCATACTCGGCAACGATAGCCTCAAAGAACTTTCAGCTGTAATTTACACTAAACAAAACTATATAGAAATTAAAAATGGCCTTAAACTTAGAATGAAACAAAAAATTTCCCAAACAGTTAATAATTTAAATATAAAAACGGACCATAAGTCCGACTCCCAGAAAAATGCTATCAATTCGCTTGAAGAGAAATACGACCCATTATTCTCCAAACCTAACGAAAAATTGACTTACATAACAACAGTTGTGGGCGAAATTCGCACCACCACGGATTCTCCCGTCTTCACCAAGTTCTACCCGTATCCTATGCCCCTAAAAGGGGAAGTTGAAAGTCAAATCCGCCAACTACTCAATGACGGTATTATAAGGCCGTCCAGATCTCCGTACAACTCACCGGTATGGGTTGTTCCAAAAAAAGCTGATTCCAAAGGCAATAAGCAATATAGGGTAGTGATCGACTACCGTAAGTTAAACAAGGTCACAATCGCAGATCGTTATCCCATTCCGGATATAAATGAGGTTCTTTCTCAACTGGATAGAAACAAATTTTTTACGGTCCTTGATCTAAAAAGTGGGTTTCACCAGATCCCCCTAAAGGAATCGGAGGTAGAAAAAACAGCCTTTTCGATCAATAATGGGAAGTATGAGTTCGTAACGCTTCCATTTGGGCTGAAAAATCCTCCGTCCATTTTCCCTTGATGATATCCTGCGCAAATTTATTGGACAAATATGCTACGTCTATATAGACGATATTATAATCTTTAGCCAAACTGAAATCAGCATATTCAACACATTCGTGAAATTTTTCACACGCTGAACAAAGCAAGAATGAAGGTCCAATTAGATAAATGCCGTTTTTTCGAAAAGCAAGTCGAGTTTTTGGGCTTCATGGTATCATCCGACGGAATTCGTACAAATCCAACTAAAGTTGAAGCAATAACAAAATTTCCTACACCAAGGACTGTGAAGGAACTGTGTTCTTTCCTGGGCCTTTCCGGATACTATCGCCGTTTTGTGAAAAATTAAACCGCTTACCGCTCTCTTAAGAGGCGAGGATGGACGCATGTCCAAAGCTCAATCGAGCAAAAAGAATATTGACCTAAAAGAAGAACAGGTAGAAGCATTTCAAATGTTAAAAAATTCATTAATTTCAACAGATGTCGTATTAATGTACCCCGATTTCAAGAAACCTTTCCAACTTACAACAGATGCTTCTCAATTTGCAATAGGAGCCGTTTTGTCGCAAGACGACAACCCTATCACTTTTATCTCCAGGACACTCAATAAGGCAGAGGAAAAGTATGCCACGAATGAAAAAGAGATGCTGGCCATATTCTGGGCATTGAGTGCTCTTAGAAGCTATATATATGGTTCAGCAAAAGTAAAAATCATAACCGACCATCAGCCCTTAACATTTGCGTTAAGCAACAAAAATCAGAATAACAAATTAAAGAGATGGAAGGCCTTTCTAGAGGAATTTGACTATGAACTACAATACAAACCAGGCAAAACCAATGTGGTGGCCGATGCCCTTTCTCGAATAGTAAATCCATCAGATATAAATGCACTCACTTCAACACAACAAAGTGGTGAAAGATCAGCCGAAAAATTAATCCCCAATTTTGAAACTCCCATTAATGCCTTTAAAAACCAACTTTTTATTGAAATTGGTCCTAGCTCTTCATCAAGCTTTAAAATAATCTTTCCTACTTATCATCGTCATCAAATTATAGAACCAAATTTCACACAGGATAGCCTCACACAAATCTTAAGAAACCATCTAAATCCTTCAGTCATCAACGGTATTAAAGCCGAACAATCCATAAGAAGTATGATCCAACAAATCTTTCCCTTACATTTTAGTACTTATAAAATAAGGTTTACTCAGATACAAGAGGAAGATGTGACTTCCGAGACAGAACAAGAGGAAATTGTGATAAATGCTCACCGACGCGCCCACCGAAACGATAGGGAAAATAAAGCTCAGATTTTAAAATCACATTATTTCCCAGGTATGAGTGAGAAGATTAAAAGAATCACCGAAAAATGTAGTGTCTGTACAGAGAATAAATACGATCGTCATCCTGAGAAACCTGAATTCCAGCCAACCCCTATCCCTAAATTCCCCGGACAGATTGTGCATGTCGATATTTATTTCACTGATGGGAAAATAATTCTGACCGCTGTAGACAAATTTTCAAAGTACGCCCTGACGAAAATTTTAAAATCTAGAGCTATTGAAGACATAAAACAACCATTACGAGAAATTGTTTTGTCTTTTGGCGTTCCAGAAACAATCGTAGTGGATAACGAAAAATCTTTAAGCTCCAATTCTGTCTCACACATGTTAGAAAACATGTTCAAGATTAAAGTTTATAAAATCCCTCCTTATACAAGTTCAGCCAACGCAACGGCCAGGTGGAAAGATTTCATTCCACACTTTCTGAGCTTATGCGCTGTCTTAAAACAAAAGAAATACACAAAAACTTTTCCGAATTACTAGATATGTCTGTTTATGAATATAACAGGTCCATTCACTCCACGACGAAATGTAAACCTATAGACGTTTTCTTTGGTAAAAATAGACTAAATCATCCAGAACAGCTGGAGCTAGAAGAAAAAGAAATTATTAAAAAAATTGAAACTAAACAATCGGCAGACTTAAATTATCATAATAAAAATAGATCACCCCCGAAAAATTATTCCATAGGAGACATTATTTATGTGAAAATAAACAAGAGAATAGGGAACAAACTTTGTCCTAGATACAGGAAAGAAATTGTTAGGGAAAACAGAAACAGTACTGTTATAACAAAATCAGGAAAAACAATTCACAAAGGTCTCATAAAGCACTAATACTCTCAACAGATTGTCCTTGCCTATGTTGTACGCGGATATTCAAATTCTGGACTACACCAACTCGAAGGTGGCAACTTTGAGCCTTGGATATTCGAAAGTACAGACGGGTACTTTCAACATCATACACGACATAAATTTGGAATTATATACCAAATTTATTGAGGATATTAAGTCAAAAATCCATAGTCACGTTTCCAACCAAGACCCATTATATCCCTATCCTATCTCATGAACTCTCCACCCTCGAAAACCTCCTCATGCGACTACAACCTAGATCAAGAAAACATAGATCATTAAATTTCATCGGTACGGCATGGAAATGGATAGCTGGCAATCCAGATCATGCCGATTTCCAAATCATCAAGCAAAAAATAAACAATGTTTTAAGAACTAACAACAATCAATTAGTTATCAATAAGTTGACTTATGAAAGATTAAATAATGTTACGAGTGTTACAAATAATATTGTTGATATTATAAAAAAGGATTCGAAATTAAGAAATGAATACTTAACGAATATTAAATTTAAATTAGACATAGTAAAAGAAGAGTTAAGCAATGTAAACTATGCTTTACACTGGGCGAAAGCGGGTATCATAAACTCGTTCATTTTATCAGGTTCTGAAATAACCTTAGCAAAACAAATATTTGAAAAATACGAAATTCCTTATGTTAATTTAGAAGAGGCATTTGAATTTGCAGATGTAAAAATCGCAACAAACGTTTCAACTGTACTTTATATTATAAGTATACCCATAACAAATTCAAGATCTTGCCAAAAATTAATGATTAAACCAATCAAAAGAAAAAATATTGTAACTAGAATTGCCTTTAATAATATTTTAAAATGTAGCAGTCAAATATTTGGAATAAGAGAAAAATGTTAAACCTTCAACAATTTAGCTATTTGTAAACAAAATCAAATTCAAGATATAAGTGAAAATAGTTGTATACCGAATTTATTACGGAGCCGGCCATCAAATTGCACAGAGATAAATAACCAACATATCCCCAGCGTCGAAGAAATACTCCCCGGAAAATACAAATACAATGGATCAATCCTCGTTAACGGAGAAGTGACCAACCTGACGCTCATGCGTAGGAAAAATAGACGGACCAGTATTACCATAGATCTGGACCAGATTCCGAAAATATCAACATCTGGAAGTCAACCGGAAAACAAAGGAACACCTTGTACGAACTCACCAACACAGATGGTAACGACGAAGCCAACAAGGATCAGCTAGATTCCTTTTTTTTTGAAGGTCAAACGAGGACGTTTGAATTTAGAGGGGGAAGAGTTAATGCAATAAATATTAATTCCCACAATCCGAAATATTCATTCCCACATTCCCAAATAATCATTCCCACAGTCCAAAACGCTCAAGGTGTCAAAATGCTGACTACATGTCTGGAAGACGACACCAAGCGCATTCCTTCACGTTCGTTGCTGGCGGCTCCCGTAGGTTAAGCTAGCTTTAAGTAAATTTAGTTTTTGAGAGTTAGTTGTAATTTTGAATTTGAAGAATAAAGAGCACTTGCTCAAAAAAATATTTTTTTAATAAAAATCGATAATAAAAAACTTATTTTATACAAAAAGCAAGCAACGAATCCACAAACAAAAACAAATAATCTCGAAAGAGGTAAAAAGGATAGAAAAGAGTGGCAGAGAGTAAAGAAAAAAAATATTTCAGAAAGAGCTTTGATTTTGTAGGAAAAGATCTTATTTAAAGCTTTTAAAAATAAAGCTTTTTTCATTTCATAGGCCATTCTTCTCCATAAGCGTGAGACATCTTTATGTGCCTGGTTACACAAGCGCAAAAAAGAATTAATTCTCGAAAGAGAGAGGATTATTTTTAGAAAGAAGAAAAAGGATAGATTTTTGTTATTGCAAATATGTCAAAAAAGAGCTTAGTTTGAGTGAGAGGCAGTTAATAATTAATCTTGATGTATTTTTATATTCTCAAAAAAAATTGAGAGCATGTGCAGGGATGCTTGTAATACCTAATGATTATTATTTACAACAGGACAATGATCCAAAACATACCGCACATAAGGTGTATATAGCTATTGCATTTTAAACCACCACACCTACATATTTAAAACACCGCCACAAAGCCCATACATTAATCCCATCGAACACGCTTGGGATGCCTTAGAAAAAAAATCGGGTCCCGAGATATTCGCAATAAAATCCAGCTAATAGAGGCCTTATTATCCAAACGGAGCAATATGAGCATTTCTTATATACTGATAAACTTATGGCTTCCATGCCAAAAGCCAAACCGATTGCGAGAAGTAATAATTTCCAAGGCATACCCAACAAAACATTAACATGAAAAGCAAAACATCAAAAATAGTTTTTTCGATCATTCTTTAACACTTTCTATTCTTTTATTGCAGCTGTACGCAAACTTTGTCAAATGAGGACGCTATAGTCATTTATTGACTTTAGTTAATAACTTTTTCGTGTCTGAATTGGAGGATGTTGATATAGATGACCCTTGACAAGAAAGCGACGACGCGTTGTTACACACCATACAGCCAAGGAAACAATCAATAAAAAGAGGCTGGGTGCGACCCACACTGATAACTTCCCATTTTGTATTTATTGTACAAAAATGTCAATTTGATATTCGTCAATATTTTATGATTTTTTATATATTGACACATGAATTATGTATGTTGAAAATAAAATACATTTAAAGTCAACATCATTGCTTGTTGTGATGATATTTAAGCCGAAAAGTAATTTTTGTCACTTTTCTGTAAATTTCGGTTTTAGTTTTTTATTTTTCGTAAAAAACCATCAATTCGATATTTGTCAAAATTGTAATATATATTTATAATTGCATTTTGTATAAACTTAAATAAGTTTAAAGTGAATATCGGTGCTTATTCTCGACATATTAAAGTCAAAAAACACTTTTTACCAACTTTTCTTAGAATTTTTTGAACATTTTAATATTTTGTAAAAAAAACTGTCAATTGAATTTTTTCGAAAATTTTATCAGATGTCAAGGACACTATTTTCTATAGTAAAACATTATTTCGAAGATGATATCATTTTTCCTTCATTGTATATTTGCGCTCGAATTTTTTTTTTGTTTTTACTTTTTTAAAAAGTAACGGTATTTTGAAATATTTCAAAATTTATACCAAACTTGTATTACATTGCTACCTACACAATAAAATTTATTTGAAGTCAATAGCATTAGCCGTTCCTGAGATATTTGCGACAAACTAAAATTTTTATAAAAGTCCTTTCTGCATCTTTCGAAGTTATAACCTGTCGAACTAAATTTAACTGGAGTCGATATCTCTACCAGTTCTTGAGATATCGTTAACGAAAAAGGGGTCTCGAAAGTACGAACGTACGAACGTACGCACGTACTCTACAAATGATGAATTTAGATTCTAGGAACCATAAAACGTCCAGATTTGTCAAAAATTTCAATTTGACAAATCGGACCGATTACAATAACTCCCTATGGGAAGTTAATAATCTATACAAACATGCATATGTTTATAAAGCTGAGGAGTTTGTTTGTTTGAACACGTTAATCTCAGGAACTACGGGTTCGAACTCAAATATTATTTGGGTGTTTGATAGTATCTACATTTGTCGAGGACGGCCATAGACTAACATCACGCTACTGCCAAAAAGAGCAAAGAATCAGTGCAAGTGTTGCAAAAACGGGGAAAGTTATTAATCTTTGAGGGCTTCCGTCCCGTTGTCAAGGTCGGGTTGTGGAGAAAATCAGTATGTTATTCTGCCACAAGAAAATAAAATTAAAAAAGGTTTTCTTTACGCAAAAAGGAGGTACTTTAGAATATATTTTCTTAAAAACTTAATCTTGATTGCTATGATAATAATTGAAATTGAGGCGGATGAAGTCGCAGGCAACAGCTAGTAAATAAATAAAATTGAAGGAAACTTTTGGGAAGCGCATAATCTCTCGTCGTCGTGGATATGTGGCGTAACCTCCAAGATGGTGCGATTTAACACCGCTGTACTATTTTTATGGGGTTGAATGAATGAATGAAAGTTCGGCTTTATGCCCCCTTCTAGAATTGGGTGCATTAGTACTTCACAATGCCCCAAAATGTGGTCAAGTGTTTTTTCATGATTGTTATTTAGTGTGTCAATTGCAGTCCTGCACAATGTTTGAATTAACAACGTAGGAGGTAAGCGCTTTCAGTGCGACTTAACTATCTATCCCATTGGTATTTTGGTTTTTGGCCCAAACGTCCCCTCGGACGTTCTCGACCCATCAGTAGGTGATAGCTTCGCTATCGTTTTATATCTTTTGTTCTTTTTGGAATGTCTATAAGATTCTCTACAGAGAATTTTGGAAATCTATCTCTTTGACTTATGTTTTTTGGTCCAATTCCTTCTTTTGGAATCTCATAACTGCTCCTTTTGCTGCATTATTAATAACCTCTTGCAGAGGAGATAGGTGAAGGATAACTTCCATTGCTCCTGAAATACATATACATGAGGGAAAGGGAAAATACTTGACACGTTAGAAGAATACGAAATATATAAAGCAACTAAAATAGAAGAATAGAACAAGACCAACTACTAAATGACAAAAAAACTATATCACACAGCACTCAAGACAAAAAGAGGCAAACAATAAAGACTAAAATGACAGCAAATGGCACACGAACATTAATTAAATAAACTATAAATACCTGCAAATGGAATAAATTCCGAAACGTGTTGTTTTTATTTAAAAATATTAATAAAAAACAAAATTTTGATAAAATTAGCTAAATAAAATAATATAAAATTATAATATTAAAAATTTGTTTATTTAAACGTTTTATATATACATGCGTGCCATTGTAAGGCCGCGGCCACGCAGTAAGCGGCTGAGCGGAAAAAAAAAATATAAAAATATGAAATCACATAGAAGCGTCCACGCTATAAGCGAGCGGCGAAACAAAATTCTGAGCGGCTAAGTGGCGCCGCTCAGCAACCAAACCTGTTTTAATTTTTAGTAATGACGACCTAGATATTTTACCTCTTTTTTTTAACGATAATTGTTCCCGCCAACCGTATAGGTTTCATGTCAGGCAACATTCTTCTGTTGGTTAATGGTATGTTTGTCGTTTTGGTTGGGTTTATCGCAGGGTTGCAAACAAGCTCAAAAGTAAAGCCTTTATCGAAAGCCCCACAGTTTGACACCATTTATATGTAATTGTTAGACCATTTAACAATTCGCCTATCCATTTTATTATAATGGTTGATACGTTCTTCCTAACAAGAGCTATGTTAACCTCCATATGCAAGGTATTGTCCAAAGCTCCTTCTATGTTAAAAAAGGCAGAAATGGCTACTCTTTCATATCTAAGGCTTGATGTAAGGTGTTAGTAAGTTCATACAAAGCGGATTCTTTGGATCTTCTAGCTCTGTATTAATTGCTAGTACTGCAGATGGTTAGAAGTTGTCAATTAATTTCTCTTAAGTTTTCAGAACAAAAGATGTCAAACTTATCGGTGTGAAAGACTTTGGATGGGTTGTTTCTTTCCCAATTTAGCCCTCCTCCATAGACTTGATATGTCACCAAGAGTAAGAGATATTCTACTTCCCTTTTGTTATATAGCTGCGAATAAAAAGTTCGAAGGTATTTAAAGAGTAGAGTACGAAACATCACCATCATACAGTGTTACGCTCCAACGAAACTCGCCCCAAACGAAGAGAAAGAAGGCTCTACAGTCGGCTAAGTGCCGCATATAACAACACCCCGCGGGGAACCATCATAATGGTAATGGGAGACTTAAAGAGGTGGTAGACCAAGAATAAACTAGTCAATTCTATTATAAGAGCATATTTTTGTTGCTATTTTCCAGTCATGTTTATTTGGGTTGAGAGGAATTCTTTCTTGTGTTGTTCCTTCTAAGAGAAAACTTCCTGTAAAATGTGTTTAAAGTAACAGTGTGGTCCTCTTCACTCCGTTTTCTGTAAAACTACCATAATCATACCTAAGTAATAATGATGTGAAGATTTTGTCTTATGTAGTGTTGCTGCAGAAGTGGATGAAAACCCTTCAAAGAAAGTTGTGAACCTCTTTCTTTTGGCTTTTCTACTTGTTATACTCAGTTAAACTTGTGGAGTAACTTAGCTATTCCCCCGTTCTCTTGGCCTCATTAAAGAGTTTTCTTACTTAGGATCGTAGATATGACAGATTTCGATTCCACCATCGAACATCTTTCTTTTTGAGTGGGCAGCTGAGGTTATAAGCGTAGTGTTTAACTGCACTTAGTGGCTATTAGTAGTGCTGGCTGGTTATAATCAATGTTTGATTTTATAGAAATTCTGTACAGTTCCCAGTTTGTTTTCTAAGGGTTCCTTCCAGAGGTATTCTCTGTGAGAAAGCCTGCCAAGGTAAACAAAATTAACCTATGGACATGGAGAATTCGGAGGTTTTATAATCCCTCATTAGGTTTCCTAAATTTTTCATGGTAAAAGTAAGGTCTAGTACCTACTTCCTTCCTTGATCTAGATCTAGTGAGAAATGAGATGGTGTTTGCTACATTAAAAATCTCTAAATTTTCTACTAACATGTACTCACCCCTCTGATTAGTATTTGTGTATTTGTACTTCCCATCAGCAGAGGCAATTTCCTTAGGTTGCAATTTCATCAATTTCCGTACTTCTGCTTCATAATCAGCGAAGTAAGTAGAAGCTATAACGATTGTCCTGACTGCACCTTTGATGATGATGAGTGCTTGTACTGATCTCTTCACATAAATTCTGAAAAATAAATACATTTTATATTATTTCTTTTTTTTAATGCAAGTCCGGGCTGAGTCTTGTCTCGTATCCCAAATAAGTTTGTAGTCGCTTGTTCACAACCCTTTTACCTGACCTGCAAAGATTCAGGGTTCCTGAACCAGTGGTAGCTTCAATATGTCAGTTGTAAACAGCTGATGCTCTTTTAGCGAGGTGGGAGTGGGAGTGTTTGGAATGGCTTGGAGGTTGGTACGATTGACGGCAGGAGAACGATTGTTAATTGGTAGATGATATTGGGATTGTTGGGTTTCAAGTTGAGGTTGGGATTAGAGGAACTGTTTGTCCGTGGTTTTTGCTAGAAAAGCACAACATTGAAAATTAGCAATTGAATTCCTAATTTGCTATAAAAAAAACTATTTAGGTTATTAATAATACTTATTATATTTTAAGATGAGATATTAACAAAAAGGAAGATTATCCATGTAATTTAAGTTAGGCATAAAATTTTTGCTATATTTGAGATAAACAAATATCAAGTGAAAACAAAGTAGGCAATAATCGGACACAATTTATACAAATTATAGGGTATATGATGATCGTTTGGCACAATTTATCAATACACATTTTAGATTTATTAATTTCAAAATAATTAATTTAATGATAACTTGATTTTTATAGTAAAACAAAATATTATTTAACAAATGAAGTTGAGTATTGAACACCGGTTACGCAATCTTACCGAATTTATAGTGAAGCTTCAACTTTTGATTGCTGGTGCGCAATATATACATCCACTTTATTTAGCATCGTAGCACCCGTGGCGTGATAGTTAGTGCATTGGACTGTCATGCTAAAGGTCTGGGGTTCGATCCTTGCCTGTGAGCATCAGCAATTGACCTTTGCCTTCAGCTTGCTAGTCCAGCCTAGCGACAACCCCTTAATGATCGAGAGACGATCTTGGGTAGTCAACAGGCAAGACCACCGTTCTAACATTCATGGCCGCACTTGCTTAGATGCTTTTGCCTTTATCTACTGTGGTTTTTGTTGTCTTTATTCCTGCCGAACTGTTTACTGCCGTCTTTGGCTTCTTTGTAATTTGTTTAAGGAGAGGAGTTAGCTGTTTTCTTTTTCTTTTTCCCTCCGAGGCATTGATAGGAGGGAATTGTTTTGCCCTTCTTTCATCGATTCTTTTTCTGGTCTCTTGAGGGGTTAGACCTTATGCTAGAAATCATAGGTACCATTTGCAACCCGTCCCACTTAGCCTTTCCCTTCAAGAATCATCCAGACCAGGTATTTTCTCCGTTTCTGCTGTCTTTTTGGTTGGTCTTCACCACCATCTATGGCAGATTTAGAAGATGTTCTTCCTTTGCCGACGACCGACGCCTAGGAAGTATTTTCCGTTAAATACTGGTTGATAATTTTCTTTTTATATCCCGATTTACTTATGATAGATCCGAGATCCTCTTAAAGTATTTCGCCACTTTTGGAATCGGATTGTCTATATGAAGATTGCTCAATATGTGGTTAGCATATTCACTATCGGTGACTTCCAGCAAAATCTGCGCTTTATTGCTGACATACGGCCCCAGTTACTGCAATAAGTGGTCAAAAATCGGACTTCCAAGTTGGAATTTATTCGAGCCAACAGTGGCAGCCACTTGAAAGAAATCATTTTTAAAACATAACGGCAAACCAAAATTTAAGAAGCTGAGGTTTTAAGTATACTGATGTCGAATGCGGCTTATTTTTAATAAAATGAATCCAAAGCATCCGATTTCCGGAATCTAATTTTTTGGATAAAAAATACATCATTAACACATCCTATTTATCAATCGGTAAGCTTAATGCCAGCATTGCATTTAGTGTTCTTACTTGTAACCGTAAATAAGTGTTTAATTTCATTGAGTGAGTCTATTTTAAGAGACGGTTGATCAAAAATTTTATCTAAATGGGCGACTATGATAGACTGCTGCTTGTTATAACAATCCTTCACTAAATTCCACGCAACATAGAAATTCTCATTGCTTGGGGTAAGGTGCTTTATAATCGATAATTCATCTCCCTTTAGACTTGTCTGGAGATATTCTTATTTTGCAACGCCCTTGAGTGTTTCTTTGGATACAAAGAGATTTTGTTTTGTTGTTTTCTTTCGTCGATCTTCGGCCAAGTCTCTTCCGAAATCCAGATGTTACACGACTCACCATTTTTTCAGCATCTGATATGAAAACATTTTTCACAGCACTCCAGTTTTTATGGATCCAGTGCTGTTTATTTTTCTCATATGTTGCGAAAGGTGATGTTGTTGACGACTGTTAGGGTTCTTTAGTCTGTACGTGTTAAACTTGTGCATTCTGGTGTTCAAATTCGATTTTAGAATAATTTCAGCTGTATGTAATCTTACTGTAGATATCATAAGTTGATGATCACGGGCAAGCCCCATGTCAGCACCTCTTTTGGTTAGAAAAGGCTTGTCTGTCTGTCGACATGGTGCCGCCAATCACAAGACGGGGTGCTTTCATAAATGCATGGTTGCAAAAGTCTGACAAAGGAAAAACTTTCATAAATGCAAATGCAAAAGATAAACGTCAGATTTTCATAAAAGCAGAACGCAAATATTTGCAGCACAAATGTGCAACTACATATAAAAACTCACATGTAATCTGAATTTCTTTCTTAATGAAAGAGACAGGTATATAGTATAAATGATTTCTTTTCTTGTATTGTTATATCTGTTAAACTCTTTCTCTTGAATTCAAATTTTAATAGAAAACAATAAAAAAGGCACCAAAACATTGTTCTGGCTCAAAATTTAAAGTAAATGTTTGCATTTTGCGGTTTAGCAAGGCGATTCTCACATTATTTATTTATTAAAATTAATAACAGTTTGTATTGTTATCCATTGAAATTGAAACCAATGGATATTTCTTTTGACATACATATGACGCAAATCAGAAAAAGTGTTCAGAACTGCTGTATGACTTTAAAATATGATTATAACCGATCGCATGTAAACAAAGCAACTATGCATTTATGAAAACACCCACGGATATCGTTGCAGAAGTCCATGATCGTTGGAACTGCCAGCTCCATGCTTTCCGATGAGCCTGAGCCCTTCTTTCTTACAGACAACCTTGACATTCAAGTCTCCCATTGCCATTATGATGTTTCCGCGCGGGGTGTTATTGTATGCGGCCCTCATCCGACTGTATAAGCCCTCATTCTCTTCGTCTGGGGCCAGTTCCGTTGGGGCGTAGTACTGTATGATTGTGATGTACTCTACTCAGGCATCTGGCCTTTATAATACGTTCAACAGAAGTGAAAATTTTAGTTGGCCACAAATATCTCAGGAACGGGTAATGCAATTGATATTAAATTAATTTTATTGCGTAGATTGCAATGAAATAAAAGTTTAGAAAAAGTTCGACGTGGATTTCGTGAAAAGTTAAATGTGTTTTTTTTTATACTGTTCTTAGTTAAAATAGTATTTTTTGATTATTATTTGAATTGTTTAATCGTTGTGCAGTACAATAGTGAGTACTAAATAAAAATACAAATATTTTAAAACAAAAGATAATAATCAACAACATTTTCTCAAAATACTCGTATTTATTTTGGCTTTGAAAATTGTATACATATTTAAAAATAATTAATAATTATTTTAGAGATCAAAAATTTTGAATTATTTATTTTTTAATGTCTAACCTCCGCAATGCATCACGCAATTACCTAGTAGGTACTTCACAGTGGCTTGGAAATTTCTTACAAAACATTTATATCTGTTCAGTAATAGTGGATTTTGAAATTAAAAATTTTATAAAATCTAAAACTAATATAAGATTGATGTGTTGAAGTTTAAAAGAATGCAAAATTATAGCTTATCGTACATACATTTTACTGTACTGATTTTAAATATTATTCTGATTTAATAGATATTATTAGATATGTACATATATGTATGTAAGTAAAATATTTAAAATAGAGATTTTAATGTGCATTTCTCATCAGATAAACCTTCGAAGCTAATTAAATTTTTAAGAGATAATTTAAATTTATGCCTACAAACCGATACACAAGCATCAACAACAAGATCTGGTGCTACAATTAACGCAGTTCTTATATGGCCAGAAGACATACATACATACATATCTGGAATTGTTTGGAGTGGAGTGGAGTCAACTCTGTGTTCAATAAGAATACCGTAGAACCACAAATAATCATATACAGATTGTCTCACGCTTATGGAAAAGAATGACCTATGAAATTAAAAAAGCTTTATTTTTAAAAGCTTTAAAAAAGATCTTTTCCTACAAAATCAAAGCTCTTTCTGAAATATTTTGTTTCTCTACTATCTGCCACTCTTTTCTATCCTTTTTACCTCTTTTGAGATTATTTGTTTTTGTTTGTGGATATGGATTCCTTGCTTGATTTTTGTATACTCTTCCATCCCAGGTATATTTTTCTTTGTGCTGCGAGCAAGGCAAAACAAGTGATGGTTTTTTATTATGATTTTGTTGCTTTTGCGTCTATAATTTTTAAGGTCGTCTCAGATTTTAGAAAAAATAAAAGGAGAAGCGACTGAATGTTTTGATTTATGTGCATATGTACATGTATACTACATTCTGAATTGCTTGATTTTACTTTGTAGACAAGGACAGATTTTTCATTCTGGAATGAATATTTGAAAGGATTTTGGATCGTAGGAATTAATTTTATTATAATGAATGAATATGAATTTCGTTTTCTTGTAAGTCGGTAGGTATATTTAACATTTTTTTGCATTGTTTTTATTTATTAATTTTAATTTTTTTGTAGCTTATCCACAATTTTTTTTTACATATCTACCTACATAGATAGCAATACAAAAAATAGTTACGAGTGGTACCTATGTACATACATATGTATGTAACTTATTGGTAGGTAGGATTTATGGGTAGGTTAACTTAAAAAAATTGGTACCAAGATCACTTGAAATAAGTACATAGGTACGTAAAAACTACGAATGCATAAGTGTTACCACAGGCCAAAATATTTTTAATGATTTTTAGAGTTAGGTATATTTTTTTAAATTGATACATTTTAAATATATTCTGCTTTTAGCCTACTTCATCATGGCAATTAATGCATACCTAATTAGTATTACTGGGAAGTAATTTTTATAGATATATACGTAGGTATGTATTGTACATACATAAGTGTATTTGAAGAATTTTACAATCGCTTGGAATTAATTTTTTACATTTGTTAAAAAATTAATACGTACTTATGTACACATTATGTATTGTATGTAGCTACATTCAAATTATAGAGGATGAATTACGAAGTCATTAAGAACTTATAAAAATTGTTTTTTAGATTTGTAATGTTTGGTAAAATATAATTTTACTTGAAAGCGTGGAAACGAATGATTTAAATAAAAATCACCCACAATAATGATGTATAAATCAACAGTTTCTTCCAATGAATTAGTTTCCAGGGGACACGAACGTGGAAGTGGCAGAAACTTGTACATATAAAAAAAAAATATCATCATTAACAACGTACCTATATTAAATATTATCTTAGACATTCATAAAGTATTTTCTTATTTTTTGTCTTTTTTGTTTTGCAAACTTTTTTGTCTAATTTATTATTATGAGTTAGGACGTTTTGCTTACAAATGAACAAAAATCTTACTAGATCAGAACCAAAAGATTCAATTCTTTTTTTAAATATGCAGTTACATAGGTACTCGTACATCCCAATAAGAAATATGTACAATGTATACATCTGCAAAAATTAACAAACCCGCCTAATGATACAAAAACAATACATCCCAACCCAAGATCTTACAATAGTAGGTAGAAAAATTAACAGACAAAACATTTTTTCTCTATCAAGAAAAAGAAATATTCTTCAATATGATAAGATCTCTATACTGGAGTTGCCACAGTGGCACAATTTTATCCCTGAATATTCTTTTCTTTTTTTTTTTTTGATTTGATATTAATGGACACATTGTTTCATAGTTGTTTCAACTTAAAATAATTATTTCCTTAAAAAAAGCCTATGTGTCAAATTGTAAAGTTTAATAAAACCTATTTACATTTTGTTTTAAAAATAAATGTTTTTACTAAAAGGACTTATTTTCCTTCTTGAGCAATTCATGAATAACTTGTCCTGAGGCAACACTGCTTTTTGCAATCAAAACCAGCAAATTCCTAAACTCTTCCTCGCATTGACGTCTACAAAATGCGATACAAGTAGAATAATTCAGCTAAGCAGGCGCCTGCTAAAGAATGTATACAGGAATACAACAACTATATTCACACAACAAAAGGAGGATAAAAAATAGAAATAAACATATTCGAAAAATAACAATGAGAGAAAAAGGGATGTGTGATATTTTTTGTGATATATTCTTATGAGAAGGAGAAATTCATTGAAAAGCTTTACATTTTGTTAGTTACCTATTGCTTTTGGTTGTCGCTCTGAATTTTTTAATGTTTGTAGTTTTGTCAGCTAATAAAAAAATGAGGAAAATGCGAAACTTGGCATCTTTTTTCCATCCCTTTCCTTCCTTCTAAAAACCATGCTTTCTCTTTCGAGAATTAATTCTTTCTTGCGTCAATGTAACAAGTCACTAAGGAAAATTTTTTGTTTGGGGATGAGATATCTGCATATGATTATTTTTGGTAAAACCTACAAGAAAAGTAAAGATGAGATGGCAGACAGTTAAAATATGAAAGTGAAATAATTATGTTCGTCGTAAGAGTTCTACATATTTCTGAAAATCCCTCGGCAAACAGCAAAATTTGATTGTCGTCAAATAAGAAGCCAGCAAAAATAGTGGCAGCTGTTCTGGCGACATTTGTAAAGAGTTTTAGTCATTTGAGTGCTGCACCAGCCTTACAGCAATAATGCAACACAACTTTTGTATGTATGTGTATTTGAATGCAAATAAAAGTAAATTTGTTCAAAGAAAAGATCGTGTTTGATGTATACCTAGTGAAATAAATAAGTTTTTATCTACAAACCCTTAGTAAAAAACTATTGGAATAAATCGACTTCATTATTCACCTTAGGGAATTTTTAAGATAGCATGAACAGAACTAGGATACATTGCTTTTCTGGATTGAATTGCATGAAGAACAAGCAATTTGATGTAGATCAAGAGAATGAACAAAGTGAACTTCTTGCACAAATGGTGAAACAAATGAGGACGCAACGTAACGGGGAAGGGAATCTTCTGGATGAACAGAAAAAGAAGTTAAGTTTGAAAACAAGTTTGTTATTATTATTGATACTTCAATAAAAGTGTTTGAAAATCAATTTCAAGTAAAGATTGACAGTATAGAAGCTCGAAAAATTTCAAAGAAAAAGATTTGTCGATTATCCAAAGAAAACGAAATATCACATGGTTGTCAAGCACTTTGAGCCAGCCGCTCTAACAAATGGCTGGGATGACAAAGCTAAGTTAGAGCAAGAAGTTTTATGAAAAGGTTGGCTCACCTGGCGTATCCAACAGCAGGAGACTGGTTGATAAAACCAGGTTGCTATTTTTCGTCCTGACACCAACCTTCAACATGTAATTGAAACTGCTGAAAAAGTCATTTCGCCCTGAGTATGGATGTGATAGAACAGGGTTCTCAAGGAATTCAAGTTAATAAAATAATAAAAATTTTCAGGGGCAAATGCAGGTAGTGGTTTTGGTGGACGAAACTCCCAGAAATGTGCGGAATGCAAACCTTTCCATTAAATTAAAAAAAAAAACAAAACAAAATAAAAGTGCAAACATAAAATTAATTTGAAAATTTCGTTTTGTAAGCAAAAAATCACTCAGGTATTTCATATGTTTTGGAGTATGATTTTGATTTTGGTATGTTTCTCGTCTGTAGTACCGGTGGTGGTGGCGTGATGGTTAGTGCGTTGGACTGTCATGCGAAAGGTCTTGGGTTCGATCCTTGTGCCACCTGAAAGTTTTAATGAGTATTGCCTCTTTCGAGGAATTGACAAATCCTCTCCAAGAGTATTTTTTTGTCATGAAAAGTGCTTTCTCAAAAATTTTGCCGTTCAGATTCGGAATAAAAACTGTAGGTCCCCTCCATCCCTGCCACCTGCCATTACTGGCACTCAGGAATGGTTGAGAGTTGTGTGTCGCTCGCTGTAGAGCCACAAAATGTATGTTTTTTTGTCATGATCACCATTCGTGAAAGAGCTATTGAAGTGCACAACGATTCCTGAAAATTAGTTAAGTAGAAAAATATTTTCACTTAAGAGGAGTTCGGATAAGTCAAAAACTAATGTTTACTTAAGCGGATTTAAAAATTCCATTAAACGGAGATTTAATGCTAGAAACAATATAATTTCCTTGCAAGAATTTAAATTAAATAAATAAATAAAGTCGTGTCCGAATTGGGTTAAAATTTTCTGCCACTGGTTAAATTTTTCAAGTAATAAAATTAATATAAAATATAACAGCCTTCGATTTTTTTTATTATAATGAAGCAAACTATGTAATGTACATAGTGACAATTCCAAGCAAAAAAATCATCATCAGATGAAGATGTTTTAATTACATAATCAACATTGATGTCGGGGTAGTTTTTAGCGACCACTTGCCAAAAGGCCCGCCATCATCGAACTCATTTGCTTGCCCAATTTTTTATCTCGCTTGGTGCAATGTTGCTTGTATGCACTTAACTTCCCCTTAGAGCAACGAGGGGTCGATGAAAGTGGGGATGTCACAGACTTGTTGATGGAAAAAAAATTCGGCGGACGACAAGAACGATGGAGTCAGAAATGACTCAGTTGTTTCTTCGGATGAAGGAAGTTCCAGTGAATTTTCTTCCACCGAACTTTTCAAAACATATGGAGAATGATAGTTATGCTTTTTCTATGCATATTGTTTGAAAAGCACAAATACCGGACATTCTTCAACTTCTTCCCGTGTTGAAGGGGCATCATCTCCAGCACCATCTCCTGTATGCTGCTCACATATATGCCTACGGTTGGAAAATGAATCTCCTTACTTTGTATTTTTGTGCAATGTTTATCCAAATTTGTCGGCAGCTCTTAAAATCTTTTTGTGGATCTCCAAACCGTTCTCCCACCAATCTGAAATTAGAAAATGGAATTACGCTTAATAAAGACGGTAATCACTTTTACAATAACCTCCATCCATTATTCATATTGGCATTTTTCGATGCGAAAAGATCGAGCTCGATCCTTATTTTGACCAGCCTCAAATTATCTCCTTCCGAACCTATAGAAATAAGAATACATAAATTGTTTTTTTTTTCAATTTGTTCAAACTTACATTTGCAGTATGGTTTTCCAGATACTCTTGGTTTCCTTGCAAGCCGGTCCATTGTTGCATTTTTAAAAATTATTTCAAATTTAATTTGATCTTTCTTAAGAAACGTCAAAATTTGACCTGCTCTGGAGCTGGGTAATTTTTAACTATATTCACCACGCTAGTGTCAAAATTTAACCAAACATCAAGTTTTAACCAACATTTTAACCCAATTCGGACACGGCCTAGATAAATAAAGTACGAATGTTGTGAAGGTGAAAAATAAAGAAGAAATTCAATGAGAATGAAAAATATAAAAAATATGTTTAAAACGAGTGTTTTAAGGGAAATGCGTCGGGAAATACTTGGGGCAAAGTGTATTAGGTAAGCAGGTTGTTCTCTTAAGAGGGTTTTACTTTAATAGAAAATAAAAAAAAAACCCAAATGTGATATAAACTAAGGTATTTTTTAGACTTGTCGCCTTCAATCGGCAATACTATTTTCGGAGTTGATTTTTTTGTACCGAATCATTTGATATATGCTCAATTTAGTCTGTGCCAATGTCTTTTTCTTGCCTTAATTGGAGGATAATGATGTGAACGACTTTTGGTAAAAAAAGACGGCGCTATATGCCATACAGCCAACGAAACAATCAATTTATTGAAATATAGAATCTAGATGCGTTCGTACGTTCGAGATACCATTTTCCGTCCACGGTATCTCAAGATGGAGTAGACACATCGACTCCAATTTTCAAAATTTTGTCGAAAAGGTTATAACTCCAAAAGATGCAGTAAAGAAACTTCATACAAATTTATTAAGCGGCTTTTTCACTCTAGCAAATTAAAAAAAAGGTAAAATGTTGGTTTGTTGCAAATATATCAAGAACGAAAAATGTTATTGACTTCAATTAAAGTTTAGTGTGTACGTTTTGATTTGGTTCAGATTAAGTATACATTTTGAAAACGATTTTTCGGTGTTCAAATATACAATGCAGAAAAAATGATGTTATCTTCTAGTTTTCTGCTATGTCAAAAAATCAATTATCAGTTTTATTGCAAAAAATAAAAAAATACAAAAAAAATTTAAATAATGTTTTTTACTGGAATATCTCCAGAGTGGACACGATATTGCCCTCATATTTATTTTATCTATATATATAAAAATCAACCCTAGCTATTTTCTTTTGGTCACGCTATAACTTGAGAACAGCTAAACAGATTTCGTTCATCTTTCTTTTAAATGTTTTCTAATGTTTCGTAGAAGGTTTGTCAGTAAAAAAAATAAAGAAAAGTGCACAGAAACTAAGAAAATTAAAAAAAAAAAACTAATCAGGTTGATACCCTATTTTAAACTTTTTTAATGTTTGAAATAACTGCCAGTTTGATATATCGGAAAATTTATTAAAAACTAGCTGTTGCCCGCTACTTCGCCCGCTTCCATTTCGGTTATTATGATCGCAATTCAGAAAAGAGGCTGAGTTTTTTTATTAATAACAACGGTTTTGTTAGAGCTTTTTGTAGTTTTTTATTTGTTGTGAAAATGTCAATTTTCATTCGTCAACATTTTAGTATTTAGGTATTGACAAATAGCTAGATTTTTATTTTATATATATATGATATTTGTCAAAAACGTACCATATGTTGACAGTCGTTTTATGCAAAAACTAAAATTAATTTTAAGTTAAACATTCAAGTCAAGAAACAACTTTTGACATTTTTTGGTAAATTTTTGTTCTAGTTTTTTTATTTTTTGTAAAAAAAAAAAACTGTCCATTTAATTTTTTTTCCAAAATTTAACCAGATGTCAAAAACGTTTTTTCACATTGTAGAAAAATGTTTTGAACATAATATCGTTCTTTCTTCATTGTATACCTACCGTCAAAAAATGTTTGTTTAGTTTTTCAATTTACAATATATGTATAACGGTATGCTGAAATTTTTTCAAATTTATACCAAATCTGTACCACACATTGTTCACAATAAAATTTATTTGAAGTCAATGGCATTATCCTTTCCTGAGATATTTGCTACGAACCAAAATTTTAACTTTTTTTTAAAACTGCTATAATGGAAAAACCGCTTGACCAATTTTTATAAAAGTC
This sequence comes from Scaeva pyrastri, assembly GCA_905146935.1. Taxonomy (NCBI): domain Eukaryota; kingdom Metazoa; phylum Arthropoda; class Insecta; order Diptera; family Syrphidae; genus Scaeva; species Scaeva pyrastri. Next base: position 86,068,050 of record LR989927.1, read on the forward strand.
CTTCCTGCGTTTCATTAATTTTGTGGTTTAAGATTTCTAATTCAAGTTTTTAGGGCACCTGTCTTTAACTCGAGACTCGAGGGAATGTGAATTAAGAAACTCCTGTTGGTAATGGCCCACATTTACTTGATCCAATACATTTATCAATAGATGTGTATGTGTAGGTATCTGAATTTCCTGGAAGTTTAGTTAAAGTAAGGTCGTTAATTTTATCAACGCTTCACGCCAACATTGCCCTTTGACACATCCAATGATAATATCTATATTTTCTATTTCTACGATATCTAAACTTTCGATATTAAACCTCAATGCTAGTCACTCTTTCTCCTAAATTGCGATCAATTTAAATTTTATTTTCAACATGAGGTACTTTCCCGTTTCCTATTAAAAGTAACTTTAAAGGAAAATTTATAGCGCATAGGCTGCTTTTTATCCCGATAAAATGTATGGTTCCCGTTGGATAGATTTTTTTTTATTTTTCAATCCCGCCAGAATGACTCAATGGATCTGGATTAAGTTTGGAACAGGGATGGAGTAATATTCTTTTATGTTGAAAAAACTCTTTGGCGAAGAATTGGCAATAATGCATTACCTTAAAAAAGGTTAAATTGGGTCCATTTTAAAAAATATGGCAGACATTTTTTACACAACTGATTGACATTTTTTACAGAATTAAAGAGGAATACATTTTTTCATACATATTTTTTGATTACTTGAACCGTTTAAGCATCGGTCGCAACGGAAGTCCTCAAATATGAATAATTTTCCCTGTTTTTGCAACATTTGTCACTGATGCTTCGCTCCTATTAGTCGTTGCGTAAATTTATATAGCTTAAAGTCTTTCTCGACAAATGGACTGACTATCCAACATAAAAAGAATTTTTCATTTCGAACCAGTAGTTCCTGAGATTATCGAGTTCCAACAAATAAACTCTTCAGCTTTATATATTAGTAGAGATAAAGATAAATACATATATAAAATTCTTTTAAGAAAGTCAAATTCAAATTTGAAAGTAAATTCGTTGAGCTTTTACATGAAGTAACAATAATTAAAAAAACGATTTTATTTTTAACTAGCTGTTACCCGGTGCGCTTCGCTACACCTAAATCGAATAAAACTTAAGAATTTTTACTTTGTGTCTAATTTATTGTTGTAAAAGGCATTTGACAGGATTGCTGACCTGCCGAACTGCGTCTCGCCCAAATTTAGCGTCTTAACATAAAAAAATCGTATACAAATCAATAGTTTTGGTGTAATGTGATTCTGGACAGAGTTTTAATGTTGTAGATAGGTAGCTTTGTATAGGTTCCTGTTGGAATGAGATATTTTCCGGAAGTAAAAAGTCTGAATGTTGGTGCCTTCCTACACTATAAGTTAAGTAGTGTGATGGAATGTCGCTAAGTTTCGATCCAAGTAAAACTGTTAAATAAAGGCAGTTGCATCAAAATCTTATCATAAATTCCTTAAATTATGGCGCCTACCCTCTAACTTAGAAAAGTGATCAAATACTAACTTGAAGTCTTAGTCACACTCAGTTAAAAAAAAACATCAAAATCATTTCAGTAGCCATGGCGTCATGCGCATCTTGACACGATCACGCTAAATTTCCGTGGGAATGAGGTATTTTCCCGCCGTAAAAAGTAGCCTGCGTCCGTGCCTAGGATCCTATCTTTAAATTAACCAAGTCTTATAAAAATCCGTTTAGACGTTAAGGGGTGAATGAGGTTAACTTTTAAAACAAACGATTAAAAATCACTAACTTAATTAGTTTTCTGCCTTCTGCCTATGCCTTAAGTACGATAGCATGAATATTAATAGCCCATATCCTTTTCTAGGTTACTATCTATCACCTAACTAAATTTAATCAAAATCCGTTAAGCCGTTTAGTCATGATAGAGCAAAACTCCCAGCAAAAACCATAAAAAAATCACTAACTCAATTCAGTTTTCTGCCTACTTTCTACCCCCTAAGAACCATTTCTAGGTTATCATCTATCACCATACCAAATTTCAACAAAATCCGTTCAGCCGTTTAGGCGTGAAAGAGTAACAGACAGACACACAGACAGAGTTACTTTCGCATTTATAATATTAATAATAAAATAATAATAAATAATAAATAATAATAAAATAATAATAAATAATAAAAATAATAAATAATAATAAGTAAGTATAAAAATATAAATTAAGTATAATAATATATCTATATATATAAAAGAAAGTCTGTTTTTTTTGCGTTCGTTCACTAACCAGCCAAACCGGTTGACCGATTTTCTTAATTTTCTTTAAATTAAAGAGGAATAAGAGTAGAAGGTTTAGGGCGCAAAAAAAAATTATAAAAAATATGGAAAATATTTTAAACAAAGAAATTTAATTTTTGTCGCTTATTTTAACAATATTTAGGAATTTGCGCACTTGAAAATCGGTAGACTTCGTGGTGTCCTCGTAAGATCTCCGCTCCCGACGCACGTGAGGGGTCTTAAGTTCGATTTCTGTCGCTGGAAACATTTTAGTTTTTTTATAAAAATGCATGGCCTGAACCAAAGTTTTGGTAAGGAAACGACAAACAATGAATTATATTTGTTTATACTTTGTATATTTTGTATCCAATTATAGCAACAACATAGTTATTTCAATTACTGGTTTTTTTTGTTGAAAAATTGTATTTTTTGTTGCATTTTTAAGCTATAAATATCCAGACTTAGTCTTTTAGAGTTTTAATTTTTTTTGTAACCGCATCCGTCGAGTATGGGTCATTTCTTATAAGATTAATAATGATGAAACCAAAGATATTTTTGTTTATAAAAAGGCATTGGCATGAAAAAATATAAAACAAATAAAAAAAAGACTCTGATAACTTTCCATTTATTTTGAAAATTTGGCAGTTATTGAATATTTTGCATTGTACATCGCCTTTTAACAAAATAATTTTTTTGTTATTTTTAACTTCTCATATGAGATATTGTTATCGGTCCGATTTATCAAATTGAAATTTTGGACAAATATCTCGAAAACGGGGAATGATATTGTATTCAACTGTATTTTATTTTCAACATAATGCATTTTCAATATTTTAAAAATGATCAAATATTGACGAATATCAAATTGACAAAAAGACTTCATCAGACTTTAGAAATTTTATTATTTTTGAAAAATAAAATGAATTCAAAATCAATGACATTTTGAGCCCTCGATGTATTCAAGTTGAAAAACAATTTTTGACACTTTTTGGTAAATTTTTGTTGTAGTTTATTTATTTTTTTCAAAAATTTTACCAAAATGTCAAAAACGTTATTTTACATTTTAAAGTTTATATAATTTATCGGTCATTGTATATTTTAACAATACATTGTTTTTCAGTTTTTCTATTTAGTATTTCAGAAGTTATAACCTGTCGAAAAAATTTAGTTGGAGTCGATATCTCTAACCGTTCTTGAGATATCGCCGACGAAAAATGGTTCTCTAACATACGAACGTAGGAAAAAGTGCGTACAATCACACACACAGACATCTCTCTAAAAATGACAGATATATATTGTAAGACCTTTAAACGTCCAGATATGTCAAAAATTTCAGTTTGACAAATCGGACTGATAACAATAATCTCCTATGTGAAGTTAAAAAACTATTTTTTTTAACGCCCTGCAAAGCGGGCGGAGGTTTCGCTAGTTAAGTATAAGTATATAAGTATGGAAAAAGAGGCTGGTTTTTTTTTAATAAATCCTGAGGAAATTGAAATGATTGAATGAAAATTTATCCAAATGTGTAGTGAATTCGTGATTTATCATGAAATTACCCTCTTGTTATAACAATTTTATATCCATTCATAAATCGTGAATCGTGTATTAGTATGAATAAAAATATTCTAAACCATTTCCTAACCTACATATTATGTATGCATGTATGAACATACATACATATGTATACTCATTTAAAAAAGATTCAAAGAGTACAAAACAAAATAGTAAAATTAATGCTAAATTTTCCATGGCATTATTCAACAATAAGGCTTCATGATTAAGCTAATGTTAAGCAATTTAAATTTACTCCTATTCTGATAACGAGTAAATTCATGAACTCTTAAATTAAATATTGTTATAAAGAGTATTATTTTTAGGTTTTCAAGAAGAAATGATTTAATGTTATGGCGAATAATTTAGCTTTATTATAAAGATAGATAAGGGTTTGCCATTATGTGTATGGTCGTCGCGGCTGGTTCGAATAAATTAAAGCCGAGAGAACCAATTTCAATATTTCGATCTGACAAATCAGAAATATACATAGGTACCTATAAATATTATTTGTTTCACACTTCTAACATAAGTTATCATCAAATCATGTTATACTACGAGTATTGTGGACTCAATAACAGTCACAAAACTTAATTAAAAACTAAATATTATTACGTTGTTCTTATTAACAACGTGCGTCGACGCAGAAAAATGTAACAAGATTGAAGGTAATTAAAATATTGTAAAAGAAATAAATAATATCAACTCACGTACCGCCGCATGCATGTAAACATCGTTCACTTTGTCACTATCGACATTTTTTCGAGTCGACATTTTTATCAATCGATTTTTCGAAAGTCAACATTTTGACGGTAAAATTTTTTTTATCGACATTTTAAAAATCAGTAAATTTTACCCACTGATGCAACTTATAATTTATGATTTAGTATTAGAAAGTAATAGTAAAGCTTAATTTTTGTTTTTATGTTTCATAACGTCTCTGCCGTGGAATTGCCAACGATTCGTTTTGTTAATCGTATTCGAAATATTGTTGGCTTAGAGTGTAAACCTTCTAACTCCACTTTTTGGCTCATTTGAGTTAAGTATGTGGTTTTAAAAAGTTTGAGGAATGCGCATCGTCTGACATCATTTCAATTCAAGTCCACTTATAAGATGGCTAAATCATCATCAAATCATCATAATGTGCCCAGAGTCCACACATTAGCATTGAAATCCCTATTCCATATTTAGACACGTAAGACTATTCCATATTTGGATTTTTGCACTATTTCAAACTCGTTTAAATATTTTTTCAAGTGACAATATTTTAATGAAAGAAGTTAAAGGAATTTTGAAATACATATGTAACTAATAACTGATAATAGTCATTCATTACTTAGCCTTTTAAAGTTTCTGAGTGATAAGAAAACAAAAAACACTTGCCACACGAGTAGCGTTCGCGCAACTGACAAGTAAGTAAATAGACCGAATGAAACAGAAGATGGACGTGTGTTGCTTTTGTACTTATATCGTTAGAGAAATTAAGGCACTATTCCATATTTGGTAACTTTCCTCTATATAAAAAACCTGCTAAATCATCATAAATCATCAATATTATACTAATATATAAAGCTGAAGAGTTTGTTTGTTTGATTGAACGCGCTAATCTCAGGAACTGTGTGATCGAATTGAAAAATTCTTTTTGCGTTAGATAGTCCATCTGTCAAGCCATTTGTCCATTTGTCAAGCTATATAAAATTATGCTACGACCAATAGGAGGGAAGCATCAGTGAAAAATGTTGCAAAAAATGGGGAATATTCATCTTCAAGGACTTCCGTTGTGTGCGATGCAATGCTTAAAAGGTTCAATTAACCAAAAAAATATGTTCGAAAGAATTTATTTCTCTCTAAATTTTCTAAAAAAAATTGATAGCGATTTAGGAGAAAGAGTACCTAGCATTGAGGATTCAATATCAAAAGTTTAGATATTTCGAAGTAGAAAATATAGATATTATCAATGGATGTGCCAAAGGGCAATATTGACGTGAAGAAACAGTAGCGTTGTTAACGACCTTATTTTAACTAATCTTCCTGGAAATTCAGTTAAATACACATCTATTGATAATGTAATGGATCAAGAAAATGCGGGCCATTACCCACATGAGTTTCTTAATTCACCTTCCCTCAAGTTAAAAATAGATGCCCTAATAATTTGAATTAGAAATCTTATCAAAAGTAAATCGACAGGAACGCCAAGTTTTCAAATTATGAATAATGGGAAGTTATCAGTGTGGGTAGCAATCTTGGAGGTGCAAACCTTACATCCTAAGATGAATGTACACCATGATGGTAAGACCAATCTTTTCCTATGTTGCAGTCGCATGGCATACTAGAACCAAACTTAAAACTACTAAGAAATCAATTACAAAGGTACTCATGTAAATGAGAACAAGTCTAACCGCAGCAATGGAAATTATCCTTCACCTATCTCCTCTACACAAGGTTATGGATAGTGCTGCAAAAGGAGCAATTATGAGATTTGCAAAAGAATGAATTGGACCAAAAAGCATAAGTTAGAGAGATAAAATTCCAAAATCCTCTGTAGCGAATCTTATACACATCCCAAGAGATTACATAAATAAAAAAAGATATAACTTTGAAAAAAAATTGTATAACAAGATAAAGCCGAAAAAATTTGTGGGTAAGCGAAGCTACCAACTAAAATATCAATGCAAATGTCATCAGGTGATATAATGATGGGTCGAAGACGTCCGAGGCGACTGGAGCAGGAATCTTTGGGCTAAGTAACAACATTTATACCAATGGGACAGTCCACAAGTACTTTCCAGGCAGAAGTGAATACCATTTGCTCTGAACGTAATCTCAAAAGGAGCTATCGTAACCAAAACATAACAATCATGTCAGATAGTCAAACCGCACAGATAGCGCTTACCTCCTACACTGTTAATTCAAAAATAGTGCGGGAATGCATTGACACACTGAATAAACTCGGTAAGGTATACACTGTCACACTCCATTGGGTACGTGGACATGTAGGTAATGAAGAGACAGCCTCCATAATGAAAACAGGTGCCTCCACTCCACTTTTAGGACCAGAACCTTACTGTAGAATAGGGGAAAATGTGATAAAGAACAAAATCAAAAGTGATGAGGAAGCTAGTAGATTAAAAATCTGGAAGGATTTTCCAAAATGAGTCAGGCAAAACTGTTAATTAGGAACTACAACCAAAAACGTGTCACTGACTGCATGAAATTAAGTAGGAAAAACCTAAGAATAGTGACGAGTATACTTACTGGTCACTGTAAATTAAATAGGCACTTAAATATCCTTAGCCTAGTACAATGCCTACAGCAGGTTTTGTGACAATTATGAAGAAACACCTGACCAAATTTTAGGGAAATGTCTGGGATAGGTTGCGGAGGTTAGCATTCTCCGTAACTGAATTAAATTGTGCTACCGAAACCGAAACTACGCCTCGGATAAGGATTGATCACACGTTGACGACTTTTGGCTATTGTACCCGGACAAATTTAGGTTTCTGGAATGTGAAGATACTCATGGAAGCAGGAAATGAGGGTGCACACAACTCCAGACTCCTCCAATTAGTGAAAGAGTTCATGCGGTATGCGTTGGAGGATTCCTGGAAGCCCTCGGGATGCTGCAGTTGGGTTGTTGCTAACTAAAACTACTATCAATAGTCTAATTTCATGGGAGCCAATAGGTGAACGCATTATTAAGGCCAGATTCCAGAGTAGAGTACGCAACATCAACAACATTAACATTCGTCAATCCACTCAGGGACCACCTTTCGCAATATATGAGTTCAATCAGCAGTACTGGACCCGAATCCATAGAAAACCAATGGAGTGCTGTGAAAAATGTTCTCATATCAGGTGCTGAAAGAATATTCGGTCGTGTGAAAGGAAGCAGTAACACCTGGCTTTCGGAAGAGACTTGGGCTAAGATCGATGAAAGAAAACATCTTAAGACTCGTCTGGCAGCTACTCACTTAGAAGAAGCCGTATAACCAAAGAACACGCTGTTGTGCAGAGTTCAAAACAACACCCGGTTCAAGATAGAGATGGATATCGGATGAGGACCAACTTAGAAGGTGGAAGGAGCGTTTTGCTGTTGTCTTAAATCATGTATTTGACAATAACATGAAAATGAAATCTTCTGATTTGCCAGATGCAACCAATTCCCGAATACGCACCACACCCCCCAGTAAGGAAGAGATAAGTACCGCCATCAAAGCACTGAAGAACAACAAAGCGGTAGGACTTGACGGCATTCCCGCAGAATAGCTAGAAGCAGCACCAACAACATCAAGTGAGTTGATACTCATAGAGTGGGTCTCCAAATGCTTTCCCAAAGAATGTAAAAAGTGTATGATGGTCAAGCTCGCAAAAAAAGGAGACTTGAAGAAGTGTGAAAACTGGAGGGGTATCGGATAGCTCTGACAGGAAGCGGAGGAATAAGATGGACTCTGACAACTTACCTTGAACATCTTGACTACGCAAACGATGTATGCTTGCTTTCCCATAGGATTATTGATCTCCATAAAATGGCAACGTGGGTGGAGAGAGAAGCAGCAATCGTGGGGCTGCAAAACAAAAATGTTCAGCCTCGGGAGCTCGCAGTCATCCGCTCGGATGAACATTGAACATTGGCCAACAAGCAGTAGAGAAAGCAGAGAGCTTCCAATACCTTGGAAGTATCGAAGGAGGAAGGAGGAAGGAGGAACCGAACTAGACATCGTCAGCAACATTGGAAAAGCAAAGGCTGCCTTCAGGATTTTGTCCAATGTTTGGAGGAACAAATTTCTCATCTTGATCACAAAGCTACGACTGTTTAACTCCAACGTCAAATCAGTTCTTTATGGATGCAGCACCTGGAAAATAACAACCACAATAACCAGGAAACTGCAAACCTTCGTTAATAGATGTTTTCGAAACAGCTTACGGGTTTTCTGGCCTAATCGTATCGCTAACGAGGGCTTATATAGGCGAACAGGTCAGGAACCCGTCGATATCATTACACGAAGGCGCAAGTGGCAGTGGATTGTACACACGCTTCGAAAAGGTAGTGACTGCATTGCTAGTCAGGCAATGCAGTGCAATCCACTCACACAAGAAGGAAGAAGAGTTGGTAGACCGAGAAGCATGTGGAGAAGAACTGTTGAAGAGGAATCTGCGAGACTGGGAAAGAGTTGGAGGGAGCTAAAATACATCGCTGGAAACCGTACACGATGGCGCGTAGGAGTAGTTGAGGCCCTATGTCCCGATAGGGAACACCAACGGAATTCGTAGGTCTGAGGACTTAAGTAAATAAGTAAGTCTTCAAAGCACAAGAGAACCTATGTGGAACAGAAATTGCAAATTGAATATAAAAATAGCAAAAAACTTTGCAAAATACACTTTAAGTTTTTAACTTCACTTATCAGATTTAATAGTTCTGTGGAAGAGAATATTTTGCAGATTGACAAAAAATGTGCAAAGTAACAAGTTAATAAGTTATTTTGTGGAATAGGGTCCAGGCGAAATATAGTTGACAAACCTACTTCTGGTAGTGATGGGGTTGTGAAGTATAGCATAGCATAGCATCGCATAGCTTGATGGCTAATTCGAGAGATGAAATAATTTTGAAGCATGGGCCTTCCATCCTAAAGGTAGAGAATCCAAAAGATGGTCCTGGCGGGCGTTGGCGAAAGCTCAATCAATTAAGAGCCTTATATAAGAATGTGCGTACAGCTAAGAAGATTCCCAAATAAAAGATCCGAAAATAAAGTGGGCAACAAGCTTTTTAACTAAATTAGTTTTCAAGCCAGAGTCAAACGTCTGTGGAATGTAATATCCAAACACCAAAACGCCCAAAAGTACTCAACATCAGCACTTCCTTTAAAGGAAAGAAGTGTTTTAACGACGTTGTGAAAGACAAGATCATGGTGACATTTAATTCCAGTAACGATATCGATGACACGATCTCTTTGGAAAACTGGCATGGTCAATTGATTGGTAAAATAGTGGAAAACACAGGACCACCTCCAGTCACAAGCGATGGTGGCTGGTTGCTAAGGAGGATATCTTGTACAAACCTAAGGCCAGCACAATGGTCCAGCGTTATACTAAAAATGATTCGGCTATCAAATACATCAATTCCTACTCACAACGTTAGGGTTTCTAAAACTAAACGAGGAAATGGAGGAGGATTTGATATGGATTTGAAACTAAAGCTAAGAGTGCACCCCGTCTCCATAAAGAAGTCAATACTACTGTTCAAGATCCTGGTGCATCTACATATCACCTTTTCATCACTATGAGAATATGATACACCCGCGACTTCTTCGGCGGTAGGGCAGACTACTGAAAATGTTGACGTTCTATTGGACAGTCTTTGGCCTCGCTGCTCCTATCCTATCGCCCATCAAGCAGAGAAGAAAACATTATCCTAATCCAAGAATTTTAGATTGTGAAATCTATCATTCGAGGACTAAGGACTATAAACTACTACTTGCCGTATATAACATTTTGTGGCACAACAGCTCGTATAGGGCCGAGTGACTTAACACTCTTAACCAGTCCTGTGTGCGAGTTTTGGCAGGGATAGTATGGATCTAAAGTTTTATGCAGAATCCGAACGGCAAAATTTTTGAGAAAGCACTTTTCATGACAATAACTACTCTTGGAGAATTTGTCAATTTCTCGCAAGAGGCAGTACCCGTAAAAACTTTCAGGTGTCACAGGCAGGGATCAAACCCTAGACCTTTGGCAACAAAGAAAGGTAAACTCAGATCCTCTATTCTTATTAAAAGTAGCCTAAATGTATTTTTAATCCCTAATTTTATTTGAAACATCAAAAGGAATTCTCTGACTAGCATCAGTTATTTCGGCCATGGCTGCCTTGGCCCTTTTTACTTTTTTTCCAAAATTTTACTAGATGTCAAAAACATCATTTCACATAGCAGACATTTATTTTGAAGATAATATAAATTTTCCTTCATTGTGTATTTGAGCGCCAAAATTTTTTTGAAATTTCAAATTTTTCCAAACTTATACGAAATCTGGTAACTGGTGCACAAAAAAAATTTATTTGAAGTCAATGGCGTTTCCGTTCCTGAGATATTTGTGAATAACCAAAATTTTCACTTTTTTTAAACTGCTATAGTGAAAAACGGCTTGACAATTTTTTATAAAAGTTTTTTCAGCTTCTTTTGAAGTTATAACCTATCGAATAAAATTTAGTTGGAGTCAATAACTCTTCTCGTTCTTGAGATACCGTGGACGATTGTCAATTTGACAATCAACAGCTTTGATAAATACAAATCAGCTGGGTCTTAAATAGTTGAATAGCTCTGGTTTAAATTCCCTTTTCTTGGAGGGAAGAGAAAGTTGTTTTTATTCCCAATCCAAGCAAACCTTAGTTTTAAAGATCTCAGACTCAAACATTAGAACCTCTGATTGAGGTGGACGGAGGACAAACATTGACAAGTCTTTAGTATTTCATGCTTAACATGCAGATAATATGTACAAGAAAATCTGTACAAAACTGCCCCACATACATTAGTTCACACTATACAATTTATCTCCGCCACAAGGTAGCTATACTGAGAACAGTCAGTAAAGGTAGACCGAAAGGCCGTTCTGCAATTTGGTAGTAAACGAACTCCTAACAATTTCCAAAACGAGAGGGAATCAGAGTGATTCCCTGTGCAGACGAAGTTACCATAGTAATACCTTTAAACATATTAACACACTGAAGGAAAAGGAACTTCTACAAAATGTTTTGAACAAGCTCGCTTTATGGGCAGATTGGCATGGACATATATACTAACTCCCTACATTAACGGTATAAATTCTCGGACATAGCAAAATACTTAGGCCTTATTTTATATAATAATATAAGCTAACATTCAAGAGAGAATTAATTATGATTCTCCTACAAGTAATTCATAAACTATAAATGGGGTCTATAAACTCATATAACACACTGGCTATACCTATCGGTCATCAGACCATCCCTATATATGGAGTAGCAGAGTGGTGGACTGCACTGGAAACAGCGATAAATTATGATAAGCTAAGAAAAGTCCAAAGAACAGCTTGCTTAGTAATTGATGGAGCAATTCGTTCAACCCCCACCACTACACTAGATGTTCTATTTCATTTCATACCGCTAGATATATTTAGCAAAAAATCGGCCATTAACACAACCATTCGGCTTAAAGCCTCCTTACATTGGAACAGTAACAATTACAGTCTTTTCGTGTTCCAGGCAGAACTTATAGCCATCAAAGCAATCTTCTCTTGGCTCAAAGAAAACATGATCGTCTTCTGATTTACGCATCTTCTCAGATAGTCAAGCTGCCATAAAATCCTACGAATGTGTCACTACAACTTCAGTTACAGTGTTACAGACCATAACTGTCGACCATCTCTGGTTGAGATGGCTCATCAATTTACCTTTTGGGTCATAGAGACATTCCAAGAAATTGCAAATCTGACGAACTTGCAAAAAGTTGAACAACTTTACCTTTGTTAGATATTAAATCTAATGTCGGTATACCCTTACCATTAAAAAAAGCAAACCACAGGTGGAAAATTAATTTGGCCAGTACTTGATGCAAAACGCTGAAAGCAGTTAATTTTGGTTGGTAGATTGCACATAAAAAGTATTTACCTACATAGAAACCTAAATCAGTACGTTGTGCTTTTTATTTTAAAACAAAATTAATATTTTAAACAGTTTATATTGATTTTTGTATTCTAAATACATTTATGGTTATTAATTTTCACCAAACGTGAGCCAAAGCAAAACAATTTATTGTTTACAATTTCATATAATGATATTTTTGAATGTTACGCATATAAGTTGTCTGACGTTTATTGTTCTGTTCTATCCCGTTCTTCGTTGTTCGATTTTGCTCTACAACTGTGTTTTATTCTCTGCTGGATAGCTAGCTCAGCAAAATTTCACTAGGCAAATATCAACAAAAGAAGTCCGTTGGTGTTTCCTAGCAGAACGATACTTCTAAGGTATTGGAAGCACTCTACTTTTTTCTGAAGTCACTATAGCGAGCTCATATTCATATGCTTCATCCACGGTCATTGTAGTCAATGTCAAGACCCGGAGTCGCTTTTGAATTGTGAACGTAGGTTAGTTGAGAGAGTAGACTTTTGGCATTTTTCACATTTGAAATTGCAATAAGCGCTTAGCTTTTTCAATTAGATATCGAATCCCCTCGTGTTGGAGTCTGAGCAAAAACTTATATATGTACATAGTTCTATTATCTCATTGGGTTTTATAAAAAGATGAATTTTTAAGTAGACAACTAATTCCGTTTCATTGCTGGATCTGCGAGATTTCTTAACGCAAGGTAATTTTCAAGCCATTTTATAGTTGTTGAAAAGTTCTTCATTTTTGTTAAATTGATTGAAGTGTAAATTTGGTAGGAGAGGACTTGTTTGCAAAATTTTATAGTGCAATTTTTAATTCCCTGCGTGGTTTGAGGCATCGGCGCATAGCTTAGATTTTTCTTAGTCTTAAAAATCATGGACGCCACTAATGAATCACACTGTTCAGGTACACTGACGTTTTACGACGGACGTGCCATTTAATTCCAACGTAAGTTCCAACTTTTTATAATATAACAGGATTCACAATGACGTAGATGGTAAATTTATACTATAATTCACAATAGGAATTAAGAAATAATAATTAATTAATGAATACCTAAATACTTATTCAACAATCGTCTTTTTTGATTCTTTTTGGCCCAACTGATGGCAATTGCATTTGGCTTAATATTTAAGTTGGTAGCTTCGCTTGTCCACTCATTTTTGCAACTTAAAATTTCGTTGCATAATTTTTATAAGTTATACATATCTTATATCTTTTAATAATCCCATCTCTTGGGATGTCGATAAGATTTACGACGAAGTAATTTATAACCCTAATTTTCTTCCTTTCTCCTCTTACAGTGGAGATAGATGAGGTATAATTTAAATTCTAATGTGTGGTTTATTAATTTTTATTACTTCATATTTCAATCAGAGACAAAACGGTAAATCGATTAGGGAAGGTAGTCACCTTGTTTAGGTGTGAAGGCTTGAGTTTCAAAGATTCATCAGACCTGTCGTCTTCAGACTATCCCGAAATTCGACAGTGATTTTCGAGGAGGGGTTATACCGACTGTATTATATAACGGTACCTCTTTGAAATCAGGTCCAATCAGGGAGTAACTTAGAGCTTACCATACTAATGCGGAGGCCATACTGGTATGGCGGACCCCATTATATCTCTAGCTGCTAATGAAAACAGTATATGGCAAAAAATGAAAAACCAAAACAACAAACAAAAGTTCAACATTTAGTGGAAAGTCACGGCAAGTGAATACGCAGTGCAATCTTCATGGAGGTGATCCCATACCAGAAGTGGCAAAATACTTGAAGAGAATCACTCACAAGTATTCGCAAAATCGGGATATAAAAGGGAAATCATCGACCAGCAGTCAAGGGAGAATACCTCTTGAGCTTACGACTAAGGATATTCAAAATACTTTACTTTTGCCTCGTAGTCGGTAAAGGAAAAACATCTCTTCAGCCAGCTAATGAGGCTGAAGCAAGAGATGGGAAGAAGGTGGTGAAGAACCACCAAAAAAGACCGCAGAAGTGGAGAAGAAACATGCACCCAAACCAAGCGCATCATCGGTCTTCTACCGGAGGTAGGTAAACCATTTAGCCTAGATTATGAATTAAAAGACTAAGTGGGTTGCAAATAGTACCTCCGCTTTCTAGCACAAGGTCTAACCCCTTAAAAAGCCAGAAAAAAAAGTAGACGAGAGAAGGACAAAACTAATGCCTCTTTGCAATGCGTCAGAGGAAAAATGGAAAATCAATCAGATAATTCCTCCCCTTAGACAAATTGCAAAAAAGCTAAAGACGATGTAAGCAAAAACACCTATGCAAGTGCGGCCATGTATGTAAGAATGACGGTCTTGCCTGTGCATTTTGTGAGCTATCGTTATGGGAAGAAGTGATCATTGAGGAGGTGTCCATGGACTGGCCCAGCAATCTGAAATTCAATGATCTGCACTTCAAAATCGGCCTTCTACTGATGGACTGCGCAGACAAAGCCACAGCTGAGTGGCTGACATTAAAAACCACATGTTCCTGCCAGGGAGCACGGGTCAGGACGACAGGAAATTCCTGTCACTGAACCAAGCCTAAAACTAGGGGCCAAATAAAGAAGCCTGTAAAATACTGAGCAGCAGATGTGAAAGCAATCAGCCGAATCTATGGTTGAAGCAAACCTTTAGCTTCACTATAAATTCGGTAAGATTGCCATAACCGGGCTCATTACAGCAAAAACACCGAGCTTACCCGAACCCGGTAAATCCTTCGACAAGTTAATTCTTTCATCTCAACTCCTATTAGAAACCCTACCAAAACCAGACAATCGTTCAACAAATCCCCCTACATCTCCCCAATTAATAAACCCTCTCTTATTGTCAAACACCCATACTCAACCTCAAAACTGTGTTTTTTGGTAATACTATTCGTAGTAAAGTTAGATTTTACTCGTGTTACAAATACACTTACCTCACTGCCAATAAAAGTAAAAGTAGGATCCCACTACGGATAGAATTTTGACATTTGCTCGAGTGTCGGATATAAATGTTGATACATACAATTGATAATTCTTATGTACCTCGAAGTCATGTTCATAGACAACGATAACTAGTTTTTGTTTAACATTTTTACTCTTACTTTAAATCTTTTCTGCACTTTTAGTGATTTAATTGTTTAAATGCAAATTTAAAACGCTGCGCTGGAGATCGAGTATTCGTACACTAACTCTACAAAAAAACAGTGTTTTTCATATTAAAGGCTTTCTCACTATTGACTACTAAAAAACGCACTGGACAATATAATAACTGTTGCAGGTGTACCTTTCGCTTTCAATATTTGGCGTTCGTCTAAAAGAAACAATCACTTAGTGTAAATCTAAAACTTTTGTTCTGATATTTGCCACAAAAAATACACCAATGAACTTCTGATTCTAAAACCATAGGAATTATGACATGAATTAACTAAGGCAAAAACTTTTTTATGTGTCTTACCATATCTTTTTGTAAATCTTTCATTTTAATTAAATCATCTTCTAATTCTGTATTCTCGGCCTGGTAAAAAGTTATTGTTTATACATATATTTTTGGTTCACACTAGACTAACGCAAAAAACTTCTGAATTAGTGTTTTTTTGTAAATAGTTCATTGAAGTCAAAAATGTAGTAAGATGAGACAACCCAAAAAGAGAACAAACTTCATGTTTTTTTTCCAAAAAGATACCGGACATTTTTTTTACAAAAAGAGGACATGTAATCTTAAAAGAGGACGCCTGGTAGACAGATTCCTTAGCGAAAACAGGTACCTCAACTCCACCTTGTGATAAAGAACAAAATCAAAAAAGATGAGGAAGCCAGAAGATTAAAAAACTGGAAGGAACTTCCCAAATTGAGAAGGAAACACTTGGGACACTACCAAGTAGAAGAAATAAACCTTCCCCCTCCGACGACACGGTATCCCGAATACCCAATTTGCTAAAAGAAATTAAATTAGAGGAGGAATTGGAAAGTGAGAGCCTCACTCAATAATAGAAGATTTTTTGGAAAAAAATGCGATCTAAGCTATTGCATATAATATGCCAACAACCTTCAAAAAAAAAAAAAAAATTGCGACAGAATTCCGGAGTGAGGTTGGGTAGCATGTTTTCTGTAGCCAAGGAAAGGAAAAAAATGCTTGCTGTATATTTATAGGAATATTGAGGTTAACTATGAAGACGTTGTTATTATAATTGCAAAAGTTCAATAGCGAATGGATTTTATTTTATAAAATACTAGCTGCTTGCCCCGGCAACCGGCATGACCGGATAGATAATAATAATAGTTTTTGAGTTGAGTCAAAGGTCTGTGCCGAATTTCATCCAGATGCGTCCAGATATTTTTACGTAATTGAATAAATTAAAGGAAATCTATTCCACGTGAGCAATACATATTACAAGAATGAAAAGTAGGTTATGTGCTTTTCCAGACTATAGTCTATCTCTGTGCAAAATATCATCCAAACCTATACAGCCGTTCTGCTTTTATTGAGCAACAAACATCCATCCAAACTTTTACATTTATAATATTAGTAGGATGATTCCTTATTAAAAAGGTATGTTTGCAAAAAAAAATCGTTAATAATATATTTTTTTGGAACCCGACATTTTTTTCTGCGTTCCACCTGAAATTTATGTTTTATGAAAGTTCCTGAAATCTTAATACACTTTGAAAATTGTGCAAGCTTAAAGTAACTTACTTGTCTTCTTTTACACGTTTGTAGCTTTTTTGGCAGTCCTTTGTTGATGATCTTAACAATAAGTGAGGCGTTTATTCATTTTAGTTTATATTTATTTCCGTTTATACAAAAAAAAAAAATTGAAAAAAAATGTTTAAAGGTTCGTTGAGAAAACGTGATCTTTATTTAAAATGATTCCTTTAAGTGATCAATCAATCAAATTGATAGAAAAATAACGTAGGAGAATAAATAAATGGTCAACATCTTCAGGATTGTTATGCAGGTCCTGTTGAGTTCTTTGGCAGGGAAAAATCAATTTTGCACTGTAATGTATACTGCGAGTAGAAGTTTATATAAGTGCTGATAAACATAGGCGCGAATGATTTAAAAATGACACCTTTTAAATACAAACTTGAAAACTTAAATGATTAAATAAATGAATAAAAACTTGACCTTTTCACCCGGAAGTGACTTTTTGGACTCAAATTTCCTTGATTATCGGCCCTATCGAGGTATTCGTTCGGGGAGGAAGATTCTCCGATTATATACGATTCTGAGGATTTTTGCTTCGAGGTATTGTTCCGATCAGCAGTTCGGAATTATTCTCCGACATCTATTTAACGTAGCCGGTTAACTGCGTTGGAGTGTCATAAAGTGCTTCATTTGCAAAATTTATGACAGCTTAATGCAATATTGTTCTTCCGATTTCATCCGACACAAATTCTTCGCGGAAAAAAATTTAATTTACAAAACTAACAGTTAAAAATGTGAGAAACTTACAAAAATTATTTAGTTGAGTAACTTTATTACTAATACTTTAATTTATGTTTTCATGAAAAGTCAAATCATTGCGCCACGGTAGGTCATCACACCATTGTGTATTATTATTCTTTCCGATAAGATACCTCGAATACATATTAACCCCCGAAAAATAGTGCGTTGCGGACACTTCTCCGTTCCGAACTGGTACCTCGATAGAATCGTAGGTATATTTGAATTTGAATGCAATATTCTTGGTAATCGATAAAATGCATGATATAATAACCATATTTAAAGAAAAGGCGAAATGTCACCTTTTGTGCTCCTCAATTTAACTCAATATCACATGCATCGTAAAAACATATGAATTTTGACCTGAATAAATTAACATTTTGTTTTTGAAAATTTGATTTAACATAAATATAGAAAAACTTAAAACGAAAACTTGCAAATTTTAGAAAGTATTTAGAGTAAATTTCAAGAACTCACACAAAATAAGCATACCTATATGATTTTTTAATTTCCTAAACCTATATGACAGTTTTGTTGACAAGATTTCTTAATAACTCTTGGGGTTGTCAAAAAAGAAAGAGTCAACTCTGTGAAATGTTCAATAAACAAACCTATAATATAATACTCCTATTTCGTGTGAGTTTAACTTTTGCTTATACTATAATGTTATATCGAGATGCTTTCTAGATTTCCTTTCCAAATTTCTTTTTACTATTTTTATTTGCATATCACACCTTAGAATGAGAGTACCTAACCGTAAATTCCTGTAACCGATTTCGCAATAAACTGACCAATTAAGCTAGATGAATGTATTTATATAGAATAATTATTCTGTAAAAAAATAAATGATTTACAAAAATATCTTAAATATCTGCTTAATTTCTTGAAGTGAAGACTATCGCTTGTTGCAATTTTTGAGTTAGGTCACTTTCATTCAAAGGGTGTGATATACAATATACATAATATAGTTTTCTTTTTGCTAATTACAAGAGTTTTTTTTAAGGCAGTGAAAAAATTGAAATAACAGCTTTAGTTTTATTGAATAATCTTAAAATATAGTTTTCTGTTAAAAATGTAGGTATTAATATGCAGTAGCCGCTCCTGAATGCACAAGATGATGGTGGTGGTGATGTGGACCATATGGACTTAGCGCATAATTCGGCGATTCACCTGGTACAGGGGCAGCGGTAGGGTACCACTCTGATGTGGTGTGATGCTGCGATGGATGATACAATAGATGATGACTATGATTTCCATGAACCAGGATGGAAGCAGGATTTATATCTGTACTTCCAGGTAAATTATTAGGCTCAGGTGTGGAACCATGGTGGTTAGGGTTATGTGAAAGAGATATTCCCAGGGCAGAAGGCAAATATGATGAAGAAATTAAAGGACCTGGCGATTTTGACTCGCTGTCGCTATTTTTACAAATTCCAACGATTTTCTGGCCTATTCCATTGAACTCTGATTTAATCGATGTTGGTGACGATTTAACACTATTATCTGGTAACCGTCTTAAAGGTGGAGTTTCTGCACCTCTTGTAATAATACTTGATGAGCTGGATTCTCCCTCGCTTTCATATTCTTGTGATGATAATCTTTCTTCTACATTGCCATGAACCTAAAACAAAATATAAAAATTGTTTAATATTTTTCAGTACATAATAATAGTGATTTCGATTTTAATCTTATAATTTAGAGTTTTATATATAATTAGACATATACATACATACTTATTATTGCCTTAATTTATTGTAGACAAAAATGTCAGGGTTTTAATAATATTGAAAGACACTGGGTTCTATTCACATTGAACCTTGGCATTTATTCAAGTTTTTGTTTTATAATAAGCCCAACAATGTTGTTTTTTTTTTGTTAAAAATTGTTAGGGTGTTATTCGTCAACATTGTACCGTTTACTAATAAATATTTAGACCCATTAGGCGAGATCTTTTATTCTGCTATTCTGTTTCCCATACAAATTTTAAATTGTCAAAACATCTCTTATAAATATTAATTTTGGTATTCAGCATACAAAATATGTTATGAAATCTGCTATAAAATCTGCTATGAATACGAACATATTAAAAAAAAAAAAATCAAATATTTCTGACTTTTATATAAAGGATTTCAGTCAAAACTAAGCCCAAAGAAGCAGCAATTGGCAAATGACAAGTTTTTCTGCGTTTGATTTCAGCGCTGGCGTTGTTATCTGAATTATGTAATAGCGGTGCCTTGGTATACAAAGTCCTTAACTACTCAAAGTTACTATTGTCTATCATGACGTTTTGTCCAAGACTTGTTTAGTGTCTTCTTTTGATGACAGCATATACTCGTACTTTATTTTTTAAATTTAATTTATATCTCTCTTGTAATACCAGTCTAACAGATTTTATTTCTGTTTAATTATTTATTTAGTTTTGATTATTATTATTCATAACAGACATGTATAGAAGTTCGAACTCCTGAATATTTACGATTCATAAAAGAATATTCAAAGCAGAATAATAGATTTGAAAAAAAATACTCGTATGTAGGTCACATTATTATATATAATAAAATAAATTGAAAGTCAAAATGTTTGCTTATTCTCAATCTTAAGATATTCGAGTCGAAAACTATTTTGACCACTTTTTGAGAAAATTACGTTTAGTTTTTATATTCTTTTACTGAAAAGATAATTTTCAGTACAGTTATGCATTATATTTTTATTAAGTTTCATTTTTTTTTTAATTCTATCTGTCAAAATCGTAACATTTGCCAACACTTTTGGTTATATTTGGTGAAAAAATTGTACCATTTGTTAACAATAAATTGTAGTACCTATACGTAGAAAAAAATGTAGGTATTTGCATTCAGTATCATTGATCGAAAATCTAAAGAGATGTGTAAAAAGTTATTTACCATAGTAAACTTTATTTTTAAATTAATATTATTTTTAGTTTATTAGATTTAGGGCCCAAACTATTTTTTATCTGTTCTTCAAATATTGGCAACCAAATATTGTGAAAAATCCATTAGCAACATTTTTCTGCATCGTTGTTAAACAAAATTTAATAGACGTTGATATAGATATCATTAGTTTTTATCATTGAAACCAATCATTGGAATTTTTTTGAAAAGTTGGTAATAGCTGTCATTAAACATATCAATTATTGAAATGAAAATACTACGTTTCTTATATTACCAACTCTACTTCTTGGAAAAAAGTGAAAATAAAAAAAAAAAAAAACAACCGTTAATAATAACAGATTTATATAATTTTATTAAAAACAAGAACTACATTTACTTGCATATTTCAAAAAAAAAAAAAATAGTTATAATAATATCTAAGTATTTGAGGTTAGATGTGATCATTGAAAAAAAAATTATCATTGACAGAAAAACTGACAGGTTGGAATACAGGGAAAATGCAATGCCATCATTGGAATAATTTTGTTCCATCAATTATATAAAAGCAAGAATTACATACCTGTTCACTGAAAACGATTTTATCATTGTAAAAATGAGCTACCAGAAAAAATTCTGGGCTAAATATATGTATGTATGTAGAATGTAGATACATATGTACTTTTAGGCACGAGTACAATAACTGGGGCACCAAGATTTGATAACGCTATCTTGTAGAGGGGTTCAAAACAAGCATTTTTTAATAGTTTTCGTTTATTCTAAACACTGATGTAAAACAGATTTGGTAGATCAAAAATACAATGAATTAAAATTAATTTTAACTTAAATTGTATTTCTTATTTATTTGAAATGACTCGTTACATTAAAATTTTGTGAAGAATTAAATTTACAGTTTTCTTACAAAAAATAAGAAACTACTAAAAATTCTACCAAATATTTTTTCTTATGACATAATACTACTGTTAACAAAAGATACAATTTTGACTTACATATATCGAATTGACAATTTTCTTATAAAAAAAGCTACAAAAAGTTTACTTGGACATCCTGAAGACAAATTTACATGCTAGTGCCGAAAAACTTGGGATAAGAGACAACTTCAAATTTTATCAGGACAATAATCCCAAGCATAAGGCTTACAGAGTGCGTTCCTGGTTGTTGTACAATTGTCCCAAGGTGATTGAGACTTCACCACAATCACCAGATATAAATGTTTTTGAAAATTTGTGGAGTTACTTGGAAGACCGCATAAGATTGCAACAAATTTCCAACCGAAGCGATCTCAAAAGAGTGTTAGCGGAAGAATGGTCCAAAATACCACCCTCTTATTGTTGAATCTATGCCACGAAGGTTAAAAGCTGTCAAGGCAAATAAGGGCCTTCCAACTAAATATTAATTTCATTTTGTTTTGCTGGAATATTTAATATTACTATTGAATGCAAAATGTACGAGTAAAACTTTGAGGTGAATTTTAGAGTTTGTTAATAAAATATTTGTTTTTAATACCATGCATTTCTTATTTTTGGTTTTATTGCAATGATTTATGAACTTGATAATTACGTCAAGTGAATTGAAGACAGGTGCGAAAGTTTGGTGGTCAAGAAAGGAATGTAGGGATGATAAAGAAGCTTAAAACAGTTTGTACGAGTTTTACTTTGATACACTGTATATCCCAACTTAGAGAGTGCGCAGTAAGTTTGATTTTATTTTTTTTATACATGCATACATAATATGATATAACTGCTAACATATGGTACATTTTTGACAAATATCGAATTAATGATTTAAAAAACAAAAACTTTTTCGAGGATTTCCTTAAGTCTGATTTATTTGTAAAATTTTTATCAAGTAATATCAAAACCTAATCAATTAATATCAAAAATAAATCGATCGCAGTTTTATAAAAAATCAGATGTATTAAAATAATTTTGAAGTTTGAAGACTGAGAACCTGATATCTTTCGTTTGATTTGCTGTTAATTATAAAACAAAAACTTCAACAAATCGCAACTTTTCAACAAATGCCTATTTTTGAACTGTCAAAATTGTATCATTTGCTGACAATTTTTTGTGAATAACTGCCGGCTCACGATATATTCAGTCGGAAAACATTTTTTACCAATTTGTGGTAGAATTTTTTGTAGGATTTTATTTTTTGTAAAAACAAAACAAAATTACCTAAAACTAGTAAAACTACATACTAGTTAAGTAAATATCATTTTTGTTCTGTGTATGTTTGAGCCATGATTTGTTTTAATTATTTTTATTATAAAAAATAACTATAGATTTTAGATACATTGGTATTCAATTCAAATACAAAATTCAATAGATAAACTCACAAAAGCACTTTAAAATCAAAAAGCGGGTGGAAGTGGAATTGGTGCAGTGTAGTAGTGCTAGACTTAACTTAGAGTGTAAGGAGTAGCGTGTAGGCATAGGGCCATTAAGTTAGTTGTAAGTTATTGATTTTACATATGCTTGTTTTTAAGAATTTTTGTCTAGCTTTAAGTAATTAATTAAGATTGAAGAAAAATAAAAATGAATTTTCAAAAAAAAAAAAATTCTACAATGTATTCACTGTCCCTCGCTAAAGTTTTATGAAAGTCCTTTCTGCATCTTTTTAAGTTATAACCTTTTAAAGAAAATTTATTTGATATCCTTACTCGTTCTAGAAATATTGCCGGCGAAGAAAGATATCTCGACTGTACGTCCCCTACCTTACAATTTCCACCCCTTTTAAAAGCATCCCAAAGATCAGAGGATAGCAGATTTATCGTAAGAATTCCATTTAAGAAAGGTGCAGTACAGAACAGCTTTCGTCAAGATATTGAAACGACGTTTTCTAAAGGACAACAATTTGTAATAAATGTACACAATATAAGCTTTATGGAGGAGTTTTAACATTAAGGGCATATGGCAGAAATAAACTCTGAAAAGGGGAGCTCAAAACTCCCGTGCCATCAAACCGGAAAGAATTATGGAACGACAACGGATGGCTAAATAAGAATCAAAATATTTCATTTTCCCTGAAGCTTCGCCTCTGACAGCTAATAACTTATACATGGACGATTTTAGACTCAGCATTGAAAAGGATAGTTGAACCACTTGTTCCAAAGGGCAGGATTGATTCATTTACTTTCAAAGTTAAAAGTGGTAAAATATCCTGTTAAACTAGGAGGAACTTGTTATGTGAAACAGCTCGGATATTTGATCGGGAGGATACTATCAACTCAGTTGTTCCAAACGAAAATTGGTTTCATGTCAGAGCCCGGGGCAAAAGAAGATATTGTCGCTAAGACAGATGTCTGAGTTTGAGTGTGTACTTACATTCGTATAAGTTTGAGTTTCCTTTTTTCATCCATATGTCTCGAGAAATAATAGAGATATCGACTATTCTTCACTTCAAACAGTTTATAGTTTCAAAAGATACAGAAAAGTCTTTCAAAAAAATTTATCGATCGATTTTTGTCACTATTGCATTTTTTATTTCATCACCATAAAAAAAATCTACAAACAAGTGCCAAAAACTGATTTTTGACTCAATTAAATTACACCTTAATATTGTAGTGCAATATTACGTATAAAAAGTGGGGAATTGATCTAAATATTAACAAATGTGAGTTAATCTGTTTTAGAAACGCGTCTGGAAGGGGCCACCACCTTGCTACACGTGAGAGTCGTCAGCTTAAACTTTCTTTAGCGGGTAGTCCTATCCCTCTAAAAAATTCAATAAAGTACCTTGGTGTTAACTTACATGAAAGATTAAAAATGAACCCTCATGCAAGAAAAGCCCTCAATAACAGCAAAGCTGCAGCTGCCAAATTAAAACTTCTACTTAACTCAAGGAACGTTGAAAAAAAAACAAAACTTTTAATGTATAAAACATTAATACGTCCATAAATTTGAACGCTATATTTTAAGAAAATGCATTAACAAAAAAAGAAGGCCATCTGGCAAATGGTATTCCAGCAAAATAGTGTATGAAGAATCTGGCATACCTCCATTACTTGACTACCTTATTTTTCTTGGTAAAAAAAGAATAACAGCCTTGCTTTACCATACTAACCCTGTCCTCAGGAGCATATACGATGATAACATTAGCTGGTCCATTAATAATAGATATTACATATCGCCAATTAGCATTTACAACGAGGAATCAAATGACTCCTTCCAACTCCTTGAAAATGATAACTCTTACACTTCACTCTTTTACAAAAAACAATCCCCAGAGACTCACAGGGGCTAAGCAACACATCTTCTCTTGGCCTTTAAATTAAATTAACTTAAGAAACTAATAAATTAAAAAAAAAAAAAAAACATTTTCTTATTATAATCAAACATAGTTCCTAAAATTTGACTTAATGTGATATTACTATGTACAATAAAATAACTGCTGTGAAATTTAGAATTAATATTTCTCTTTTCTTTAAATAATAATTTAAATATATATATACATATAAATATATATTACACATTATATTAATGTTAAACAAATTGTAACAATAATGTATAATTTGAATCTCAATTTAACTTTATATATGTATAAATACTGAAATTCCAAAAATTAAAAAAAAATTTCCAAATCAATGTACCTACATGTAACATTTAACAAATTCTTCATTTAGATACTCAAATTAATACTGGGTCTTCTACCCATCCTTGTTGCACAACTCTAAGTGCCTCAGATAGAGACGCAATATTCATACCTATCTAGTGTTCTCTTTTACAATTTTTTGTTTCACCTTAGGTTAAGTTTCACTATTTCTTATTCATTAAGTAAGATGGCGTCTTGTTGAGTAGACGTCTAAAGATATAATATATTGACTCGTTCATTAAAAATATAAAATTCTTTTGTATTAAAAAACAAACAAAAATAATTATATAAATTGTGTAGCGTGGCCAATTCTAAGTCAGCAATGTAATTAACATAAGTGCCTATGTAAATAGACCTAAGTAACGAAATGTATTAAAAAGAAAACCTCAATAAAAATACATACATACATACAGCGGGCAATTATTTTCTTCTCAAATTTAAATTATTTTTTATATGATAAAACTGTTAACAAATGGTACAATTTTATTATAGTAGGTAGTGAAATGACGATCCAACAATAAATATCTTGTACATAATTGTCAAAATCATTCTCCCTGATTAATTTATTAGTCTTATATAATATAATCGAAGCACAAAATAAAATACGAAGAGTAGTCGGAAATAGATTAGGTGTTTTTAAAAGTCGTACAAGATATCATTAATAAAAACGGGTTTCTCTAAATTCGAAACAGAATTAGTAATGAAAAATTACGTGCGATAAAAAAATTATGAAATGATTCAAATATTTTTATTATTTAGAAGTGCCGGCCGAGGAGCAGCCGCCTATTCGCAGCCCAACACAACCTGAAGATTGCGCTTTAAGAGAAGTAACAGGTAGGCTGTTGGTGACTCATAAACTTTGATGGAAAGGTTCAACATTTATACCTGGACAGACAGTTGTTTTCAGCTTAATTCCATTTTGTTATGCTGATAAAATCGTATTGGAGGAAAGGAAGATATTTATTATGTCGGAATTTTCACAAAACATCTTTTATATATGTAAACAACGTCACTCAGCTATTATTCCTATTCGTGGCCGCCTCCCTCCAACTGTTAAACCCCAACTCATTACAGAAATTGCTGTAATACTTTTCATACATCGGCTTCTCTCTGGTTCAACAAAAACACAGTCAGAGTGTCAGACTCTTTTTTTAAATTGTCGCGAATGGCGTTTATAGCCTTTTCACACTAAACGGAAAACCGAGTTTTATAACAAGCTTGTTATAACAATTCAATTAAAAAGACACTATATGCCTAAATATTTTATTCACATACGTACGAAAACAAAATATGCCGCAGAACTTTTGATATACTCTGCAATGAATTTAAGGATCTAAAAATGCAAGATACAAACAGGGACCCCAAAAAAACATTTCAGATACACAACACTAGGTTTTTATAATTTTATTTTGTTTCAAATATTTTTAAAATCTTTTCATTAAAGAATTGTCGAATAAAATTGCAGTCTTTTACTGCTCCAGTTCCAACTCTTCTTTTGTTCATCAATTTTTTTAAAGTCATGTTCTTCACTTTTTTTTGCAACTCGAAGCCTCGATGTTCACCAACAATGGCATATTCCGATGGTTTTTGTTTCATTCCTATAAAGGAACAATTAGAATATAATGTTAAATAATAAACAGTTATATACAAAAAGTAGACATATGAACTACCTATATTTTCTTCTGAGATTGTGCATTTTCATTTCGATTTATTCTGAAGTGTATTGCATCAGCAGCAAATGCAGCCGACAACACTATAATTACTTGCTCATTTTTTCTGCTAAATCGCAGTTCCGGCTCATTTAAGGTCAAGAGTTCCAGCAGGTACTCTTCATCTTGGCTGCCCCATAGTTTTTTTTTTTTTTTTTCTTTCATGTTCTGTAACCAAACACACAAAAAACAGTAATTTTTATTGGAAGGAATCTATAAAAAATATTACTTACCACGACCAAATTGATTTCAAAGTGAAATATTTCTTTTGACAGCAGTCACCAGCTATTTTGTTTATATTTAATTGAGCGCTGAATGTTTCTAAAGGTTTGTTTGATTTGTTCAACTTTAAGTTGCTACTAGTTTTCGAGTGGTTTTACGTAGAACTTGTAGTTCACGAAAACCTGTAGCTCACAAATAATGTATGGAAAAACTTGAATTTACGTGTAGGTTTTCGGCCGAAACCGATTATTTCGCGAAAACGGGGTTTTCAGTTTGGTGTGAAAAGCCTATTATTTACAGAACCTATCACCAAGAAAATTCTTTTAGACTGGTTTTGAGGTAAGTCGCGTGCGAAAAATTCATTCGTTGTAATTGTGGATGGTATTTGGAACGTGAACAGTCTTTGACAGTTCGTAGCAGTCATATTGCGATTTGCGAAAACCAATTTACTGTCTCATTTTATTAATTGCAACTCAAATTTTAATCTATTAACATTAAATTATTAACTAGTATTTTACCCTTTTGTAAAGTTTTTGTAAAGGATTTTGGCTTATACCTACATACTCGTATATATGTATATCTACTTTTTGTGTATTCTGTAATTAAAGAATGTTGGTTTCTTGGATTAACAGAATTTTTTAGTTAAGGGATATTCAATAATTGGACAGTCGTTATCCGCTGTCAGGAATTTTATGAACAAAGAGCAGACGGATACTTCCGATGCTCTCACGGAAGCATTCAGAACTCTTTTTGGCTATTTATAATCCTTCAGCTAAACACGAAGTATATATACCAACGCAAGTTCAATAGGACTAGCGGAAACATTGATGCAAACCATCGATGAAAGTTATGATCCTATTTTGTATTTTAATGGGAAATGTAGTGATGACGAAAGGAAGCATCATAGCTATAGTTCTAGACATATTGAAAATCTGTAACGTTTTAAGGTTTATTTGCTTGATGTTTTGTTCTCAACATACATAAATAAAACGTTTTATAATTCAATTAATTCGCTTTTTAATATTTATTGCGGCCTTTTGGCTTAAATTACATTTTCTATTCCAACAGCTATAATTAACTTTATATTGCTGAATAAGGTTATCTTATTTGTGCTACGTACTTACTTTCCCGTTGTCAACATCTTTCCTAATCAACCAGCAAGCAGTAAAAATAAATACAATAAATTGTAATTACGTATATATACACACATTAGATACATATAATGAAACTCTATGCACTTTTATATATATTTCTGATTTGATAATTCTTCGCTTGCCGTCGCCTTTTATTTCTTGGTGTATTATTGATTTGAAATTAAAGAAATTGATACTGCAAATTATCAATTTTGTTCACTTAGACAACTTTTTAAGATCATATTCATAACTGACTGATCTAAAATAACAACAACTAAACTTTTTCTTAAGCTTCTGCCTATAATTGCCAGATGGTGGCTAAAGCTAATGTAGTATGATTTTATTTTGGAACATTTTAATGCTGACAATATGAGGCATGTGGATGTGGATTTTTATAGGAAGTATTATTCGTATTGACATTCGTAAGGAGAATTGGTTCTACTCGACGCAACAGTATGATCAGAACATTACGAAGATAATTTCATCAGAATGCGGAACAACATCGCAAGAACGTCTACGAGAGGAAAGAAAGAAGATTATATAGACTGGTTGATAGTGAGAAGAATCTTGTTATTCCTAGAGCTATTATACCTGTGACACACATGTAGTATAGATACCATAGTATACGAAGGAACCACATGTGTGTCAGGGTATACTACGGTAATAGCAGGCGAGCAAAATTGTATGAGCGTAGTTTACGTACTAGTTTTTTTTGCGTAGTATATGTACATAGTATACTTCTATCTGAAAACAGTGCCATTTCTTCTAAACCGGTTAATAGATTTACTTAACTGATTGTCCAATTGAGGGCGAACCTATACATTTCTTTGGAATGTAGATCCTATTCTTTTTAAAACTCTTCCTATTGATCAATAGGAGCCGTTTGTTAAAAGTCGACAAGGAAATGTATTCGTATGTATGGGTAAGTTCATAAACGTCGGCCTAACTAAGGACTGCGTTATATGCATTCATAAAGTCAAATTTTATATCGGACTAACCTACAGTACCTACCGTTCAACGTCATTCTTTCTTCAGCGTCATGCAGATTGTATAGCTAAAATTTGTTGGCTGCAGAAAGGGCGCAATTTTATAAAAGCCGTGTTTTATTGGTAATGTATCTCTAACATAGTATTCCAGTTCCAATAAAACGCTATATTCACTTTTATTTTATTCTTTTTAATCAATAAATAAGATATATATATATGTATATATAAATAGATTTTTAAATATGTTTAGTATACTTCGAGGAAAAGACGATATATGTTATAAATGTTATTATAGGTACACTTTTTTTGTAAGTTCCGAGAATAATGAAAATTTTGTTCGGTTGGTGAAATATTGGCCAATCTAACAGCCAGGCGAGGCAAAGTTCGCTGGGTCCTGTAGTGAAATTATAAAGAAATACTAAATAAAAATTTCGAGAAGTTACTTTAAATTGCTTGTGTATTTATTACCGAACACACCCTCATATTTGCCAATATTTATATATGTATTTCTTGCACTTCTTGACTGTCTCCTGCATTTAACTAGATGTAACTCTATCTTCACTAAAATACTGATCACACGTTGACATCTTTTGGCTATTGTACCCGGACAAAGATTGGTTTCTGGAATGTGAAGACGCTCCTGGAAGCAGGAAATGAAGGTCCTCACAACTCCAGATTCCTCCAACTAGAGAGAGAATTCATGCGGTATAGGTTGGATATTTTAGGGATTAGTGAAGTAAGATGGTTGGGATCGGGCAAGTATAAGCCTCCAACACGTAACACTGCGCTACTCTATTCTGGAAAAGCACCTGGAAGCGCTCTGGACGCTGGAGTTGGGCTGTTGCTAACCAAAACAGCTATCAATAGTCTAATTTCATGGGAGCCACTAGGTGAACGTATTATTAAGGCCAGATTCCGGAGCAGAGTACGCAACATCACCATCATACAGTGTTACGCCCCAACGGAACTCGCCCGGATGAAGAGAAAGAAGGCTTTTACAGTCGGCTAAGTGCGGTATACAACAACACACCGCGCGGAGACATCATAATGGTAATGGGAGACTTGAATGCCAAGGTTGGCAGCGGCAACGAAGGGCTCAGGCACGTCATGGGAAAGCATGGAGTTGGTAGTTGCAATGACAATGGTGAGAGGTTTGTGGACTTCTGCAACGCTAACCGTCTTGTGATTGGCGGCACCATGTTTGAACATAAAACGTGCCACAAAATTAGCTGGGTGTTAACAGACAGACAAGCTTCTTCCAACCAAATTGATCACTTCGCGATCAGCCGTCGGTTCAGAAACAGTCTCTTAGATGTCAGGAACAGAAGAGGTGCTGACATGGGGCTTGCCCGCAATCACCATCTTATGGTAGCTACCCTAAGATTACGTACAGCTGCAATTCGGAGATCGAATTCGAACACCAGAACGCCCAAGTTTAACACGGACAGACTAAAGGACCCTAACACTCGACAACAACTCAGGGACCACCTTTCGCAACATATGAGATCAATCAGCAGCACTGGAACAGAATCCATAGAAAACCACTGGAGTGCTGTGAAAAATGCTCTCATATCAGGTGCTGAAAGAATAGTCGGTCCTGTGCAAGTAAGTCGTAACACCTGGCTTTCGGAAGAAACTTGGGCAAAGAACGACGAAAGAAAACACCTTAAAGCTCGTTTGGCAGCTGCGCACGGAGAAGAAAGAAACGAGCTAGAATCCACATACCGCATGAAGATGAAAGACGTAATAAACGAAATCACACCAATGTTCTGGCCCTAAAAGCAGAAGAAGCCGCAAACAGGTGCGACAGCAGAACTCTCTATCGAATAACTAAAGAACTCGCCGGTGTGCAGAGTTCTAAACAACACCCGGTTAAAGATAGAGAGGGAAACCTGCTAATATCGGATGAGAATCAACTCAGAAGGTGGAAGGAGCATTTTGCTCTAATCCTAAACCATGTTTTTGACAGTAACATGCAACTGACATCTCCTGAGTTGTCCGATGCAAACAATTCCCGATTGCGCATCGCACCCCTCAGTAAGGAAGAAGTATGTACCGCCATCAAAGCACTAAAGACCAACAAAGCGGTAGGACTTGACGGCATTCCCGCAGAATTGCTACAAGCAGCGCCAACAACATCCAGTGAACTGCTGCAACCACTCATAGAGAAAGCGTGGGTCTCCGAATGCTTTCCCGAAGAGTGGAAAAAGGAATTGATTGTCAAGCTCCCAAAAAAAGGAGACTTGATGAAGTGCAAAAACTGGAGGGGTATTTGCGTTTTGCCTGCAGTCGCCAAAATAATAGCAAAGATTGTTTTAGATCACATTAAAAAACACCTCGAAGCATCACTCGACGCTGAACAAGCAGGCTTCCGCACTGGGTCCTCCTGTATTGATCACATTAACACCTTGAGGATCATCATCGAACAGTGCATCGAATATCGATCACCACTTCAACTGCTGTTCATTGATTTCGAGAAGGCTTTTGACAGCGTCAACAGGGAGTTTATCTGGCTTGCTTTACGGAGGAGGGGTATACCGGAGAAACTCATTTCTATTATTAAAGCGACTTATGATGGGTCCAAAAGTCACGTCTTACACGGAGGTAGGTTGTCCGAAGAATTTGAAGTCCAAAGCGGGGTCAGACAGGGCTACACACTGTCACCAATCCTGTTTTTATTGGTGATAAGTAATGTACTGCGGATGGCTTTGACAGGAAGCGGAGGAATAAGATGGACTCTGACAACTTACCTTAAACATCTCGACTACGCTGACGATGTTTGCTTGCTTTCACATAAGATCATGGATCTCCATCAAATGGCAACAAGGGTGGAGAGAGAAGCAACAATCGTGGGACTGAAAATCAATACGGGAAAAACAAAGATGTTCAGCCTTGGGAGCTCGCATTCATCCGCTCCGATAAACATTGGTCAACAAGCAGTAGAGAAAGTAGATAGCTTCCAATACCTTGGAAGTATCGGCTCTCCTGAATGAGGAACCGAATTAGACATCGCCAGCCGCATCGGAAAAGCAAAGGCTGCTTTCGGGATGTTGTCCAATGTTTGGAGGAACAAATCTCTCAGCTTGAACACAAAGCTACGACTGTTCAACTCAAACGTCGAATCAGTTCTGCTATATGGCTGCAGCACCTGGAAAATAACAACCACAATAACCAGGAAACTGCAAACCTTCGTTAATAGGTGTCTTCGAAACATCTTACGGGTTTTCTGGCCTAATCGTATCTCCAACTATGACCTTCATAGACGAACAGGTCAGGAACCCATAGATACCATTATACGAAGGCGCAAGTGGCAGTGGATTGGACACACGCTTCGAAAAGGTAATGACTGCATTGTAGGCCAAGCAATGCAGTGGAACCCACTCACACAAGAAGGAAGAAGAGTAGGTAGACCGAGAAGCACGTGGAGAAGAACAGTTGAGGAGGAATCTGCGAGACTGGGAAAGAGCTGGAGGGAGCTGAAATACATCGCTGGAAACCGCACACGATGGCGCGTAGGAGTAGTTGGTGTCCCGCTAGGGAACACCAACGGACTTCGTAGGTCTGAGGACCTAAGTAAGTAAGAAATCACGGCTAAAATAGTTTTTTTAGTCATCAAGAAGCATGATCGGAACAGATTGCAAAAAATGTAAGTTATTGAAATAATTTTATTAATTTTCTGATATAAAGTAATGTAAATTATTATTTTTAAATGGATGATGAAAGTTCTGTAGGTTCTGAACTATGTTTACATACATGCATCGCGGTGCATGTTTTGCTGTCCTTATATTGTTGTTAAATGTTTGAGTAATCACACCCTAGAAGATGCTTATGGTAAATTGTCGAAAATTTAATTCAGTCTACTCTGCAGATCGATTGAAGCCATGCTGTAAGCCAGCTCCAGAACTCGCTGCTATCCGATGATGTCACCGAGGTCGATTTTTTTTTTTATAATATACGCGCACTTAAAGGATTTTAACTGCCTTTATGATGATGATAAAACAGTGTCAAGGATTAGAAAAGTAGTATAGGATTAGAAAGGAGATGTCGATGCACATTGGTTTTGCATGCCTGAATATCGAAATGACTGGGAAATAATGAACCAGGTAAGGCATTCTATATTCGTGTTGTATGGCTAAAGAAAGAATCTCCGTACTTAACAGTACGTCCGGAATTGGGTTCGAGGGTAAATTGATGGGCATTCTTAGAAGAGTATTAGGTTGAATATTTTGGAGGGAGGAATGCAACTGGCTATTTGGCTTGGCCTGAAACATTGCGACGGTTTTCCATCGGTGCTTTTGTTTCCGTTAGAGAACGGTCGACTATCTGTTTTAAAGCTCCATTTAGTATTCTGTCCAAAAGGCTAAAATGCCTTACAGGAGCACCTGCCCAGATATTCGAATTATACTCGAGTTTTGGACGAATAAAGGCTTTATAGATAACAGTGGGATCAGAAGGGGTACAAAATAATATATAATAATAATAATAATAATAATAATAAATAACAATGAAATTTACGGGAATGTTGTGTTTTTACTGCACACACACTTGGGTTCCAATGATTAATATTATAATTTTTGAAACAGATTCTTGATCGCAAATCTAAGATTTGTGATATTTGTGTCATTTTTTTTAAGTTACCGTTTTTGTTTCACGTAGACTATGTTATTACCAGGGCTAATTCAATGTTTGGTTTCGTTAAGCGAAACTGCAATGAGTTCAGTAACCGTTATGCATCAAAATCATTTTACATATCTTTAATTCGCCAATTCTAGAGTAGGTATTGTTCAACTCTGTGGTGCCCTGCTTCTTCCATATGGAAAACACGTACTGAAAGAGTTTAGAAGCTCTTTACAAGATTTGTAATCAAACAACTGATATGTAGAATTGATTCTTGCTTTGATCGGATTAGATAATTTTGAAAAAAGACAGTTTGTGTGTTGTTTGTGCATGATGTTTATTCTTATCGTATTAGTGTCCCCAAATTCTAACCTAATTTGAAATTAAAAAAAAAAAATTTTAATCACGTCCAGTTTTTTGTGACAGCTACATATTCATTTCTGACTGCATATACGTATCTGTTTTTGAATAACTTCATTTATAGCTATTGCATTTGACTAACTTACATCATTATATGTCTCGAACATTGTAAACATGCCATGAAAGTTTTCTAACGACCCCGACAGTTTTATTTCCGTGTGCGGAGAATTAACTTTTAAATCTCAGGGTCGAAACTTCACTTTATTAATTGACAATGAACAGTGGTATTTAGACTATTTCGGATTTCCAGTGAGGAATCAAGATAAATCAAGATAAGATATGCCATTTGCTATACCAATGATTTGGACCGAACCAAGGGATTATATCAGTGATTGTTATTTTTGTTTCACTCAAACAAAAGGGGAGACAACAAAGTCCAAACACACAATCCCGTATCAAAACTTGTCTTCGGCCAACAAACCCATCCCACACAGTTTCGAACTGCCTGTGCCCAGGATTCTACTCCGGAACTTGTTCGAAGTCAGCACGATAAAGTAGGTATTTGAAGATTCGGAATAAAGTGACTCAAACTATGAACATTTCAAATTCAAAAGAGCAGCACTTATTGAAAAGAAGAAAACCCTAAGTATTTTTTCTATATCAAGCATTCATTTCTCTTAATATAGCTGATATTTTTGTTCTTTTTAATAAAATATATATTTTGATGTCACAAGAAAAAATGACGTGTCAATTTTTGTATTCATATATTTGTGTTAAGTGAACCTAGTATATTCACAATTTGATATATGTAAATTTTTATGTGACAAAAAAAGTTAAGATTTTGTTGATCAGTGATGTTTGTAATGAACCCTTTTAAGATGTATTAAATTCTGTAATTCTAAATGTAAGTAACTTAATCTCTCAATTGATAGACTGGAATTCAAAATTAAATTACAAAATATTACAAATTAATTAAGTTTGTCTTATTATATTATAATACTAAAATCAATTTTGTAAGTAATCTGTAAAAATAATATCGGTAGATGAATAAATATCTCCTATATCGGTGAAGGAAGGCTAAGCATTTTTATGCGGTTTATGGTTCCCATTGAACAATGCAGTCGAGATCAGAATTTAATAATCTTTTTAGGAAGAAGGATATGAATCTGAAAATGAATATGAGAAATTGAGGGTAATATTTTCAGCGAAGCAATTTATTGGGTTAGAAGTAGAAGACAAAAGATCATTGATGAAAATAAGGAAAAGGTTCGCAGACAAGATTTAGCCCTGGTGAACAGAAGATAATGTAATATTTACATTTGTTTGCAAATTACAAGAAAATTTGTACTACCTTTGGGACATGTCATTTACAAGTCTTTCTAGCTTGTTTAAACTTATTCTGGGTTTGCTCATTAGGGTTGGCGGCTTCATATTTCGGGAAAATTTCTTGTGTAACCCTGATAGCCTCTTTACAGCTAGAATCAAACCATGGGTAGGTTTGATAAACTTTATCCTATTCGGAATAAAGTTTATTGCTATTTGTTGACACGAGAAATTAGCAGATATGATACCTACATTGTCTGATGTGCCTTAAGGCGATAATACAGCTAGTCTATTATTTATCAGGATCAGAGGGAAGAAAAAGTCTAGTGTATTGGCGGATTTACATGCAACATCAGGAAGCATATGAAAATTGTGTTTCCTTAGCCAACTCGAACCAGCTAACTCGAGTTGCAACTCGGATTACTTAAA
The DNA here is from genome assembly GCA_905146935.1 of Scaeva pyrastri. Lineage (NCBI taxonomy): Eukaryota > Metazoa > Arthropoda > Insecta > Diptera > Syrphidae > Scaeva > Scaeva pyrastri. The sequence continues at coordinate 86,104,191 of LR989927.1, forward strand.
TTATAACTCGAGTTAACTTGGTTTGATACATCACTAGTTTCACTAAGTGTCAAAACTGCTAGCCTGTTATTTGCAGTAGGGCGTCCATACTAATGTTACTATAATCGACACAATCATTTCCATATAGATAGAAAACAGAAAAAAAACAAGACATTGAATTATGGAGGGACTTTAAATAGGTACTTATTATTATTTATTATTTTAGTTCTCTAAGGTTTGATTTGGTTTGTTTATTGTTGTAATTTCTCGATAAATGAACGAGTGATAAGTTGCGCTCGTTAAGTTTGCAGATCGACACAAAGATTAAAACTTGTAGGCAGAACAAGTTGTGAAGTCACCTTTAAGGACATATCAATACCGATTGATCACTTGTAATCGGACATCATCAAACGATTTCGCTTTTATTTGTGTACGCGCTCTTTTTCCTTTCTACATGCATCGTTGCCACTATTTTTCAAAATAAATTTCCCTGACTTTCCCTGACCAATTTTAAAATTTTCCGTGACCAAAAATGAAAAAAAAAATAAATAAAAACAGTAACTCTTTGGGAAACATATTAAATAATATATTCAAATATTTTAACTTCAATTTCACGAGTTTTTAGAGAAACGACCAAATCCAAATCAATCCAAATAAACTTTTTTTATGTTTTATATTTCTTCGCGCAAATTTTTCATTCACATACAAATAAACTTTATTTGTTTTTTTTTTGCACTTCCCAAACTTTTAATAAGGGATGTTTACATGGACGAGCATGCTCGACAACCATCGATGCTCGATCATTAAAACGCTGAAACAACTGCTCGACCAACATGCTGGATGGATTTCAAACATTTTTGAAAACCTGAATGCTCGTCCAACCAGCCAACTCGTGTGAACACGTGCTCGACAACTTAGTTTTTTTTTCATTCGGTAAATGATCTCGAGCAGATAACACGTTCACGGAAAGTAAAATAACGAATAGTGAGTTTTGGAAAGATTTTTTTGAACTGTATAAAAGCCTACCTGATGTTTGGAAAAAAAAGTGAAGGTTATAAAAACAAAAATTTTAGAATAAAAGCTTATGAAGTGTTGCTGGAAAATACAAAGAAATAGATCTTAACGAAAGTGTAGAAACAATAAAAAAAAATTTTAAGGTTAGAATAGCTACGACCAGTTGCCAAAAACCTTAGGGTAGCGGATAGCCGTTCATTGGCAGAGATAGAATCTCTCATATTTGTATTTTTTCTTTCTATATAAGGCTTCACCATAGCCAATAGCTCCTCATATACGGCAGCATCCATACTCAAAAAATTTGTAAAGCTTTGATCTCGTTCATCAAATTTGTATGGTTGTATTTTTTTCTGTCCTTAACCCATTTTTGTACCCATAAACGTTTTTTTCTTTTTTTCCTTTGTTTCTTTTTTTCTTTTTCTTCCTCTTCAAGAATCTCATTCATAATTAAAGCTGCCAAAATCATTTTCGCCATCCTGCGTGCGTCTGTTTGATTCGAAAATTTTCAAATACTAAGGCTCGACAACATCAGTATCAATGTAAACGCAAAGTTGTGCGTACAGTTATTTTTGCCATCGAGCCATGCTGTCGAGCATGCTCGTCCATGTAAACACCCCTATAGCAATCGTATACTATACCTCCTTCTCATTCTTTCTATGCACAAATCCGATGGCAGTATTCAATGAGCCGATTCAATCACCGATTTATTTAATTTTGTTCCTTTTGAAAAAAATCAATGCTGGAAAATTTTCCCTGACCGCTTTCGAAATTCCCTGACATTCCCTGACTTTCCCTGACCAAATTTTCGTTCCCTGACTTTCCAGTTGAGTGGCAACCATGTTCTATATGTTTAGTTCTGGACTTTTGGTTCGATAGGTCGAGTTCGGCCAACAATACCCTAGAATACTTTGGCCAATATGACGGACTAGTCTTACGCAAGCCGTAAAACTCGGCTTTCAAAATAAAACGAAGAATAATTTTTTTGATAAAAATTAATTATGCTGTATTTGACACAATGAAGATAATTTGATGATTATAGAATAGGGATGAAACAAACAATGAAAATATGTTCGCGGGTAAAGTTAGAAAATCCACCTATAAATCTTAGAAGAATTAAACAATGAAAACTTTGCGACTCATTTGAATGACATTAAAGTTTGCCAGAGTTAGTCGGATGGAGGAGGTGTGGCCTGGGGCAAAGCTCGAAGTTGTTGCAAGGGAGAATATCCCATGCAGATCAAGAGCTCGAACTATGGTTACAGCCGAACTCTCCAGCTTGGACGTAATGCTCCAAATCATCCGGCTATCGAAACCATCCCTCCCCAACCACAACTGGAAAGTTGGGAAACTGGAGGAGAAAAAGGGGCTCTATAGAGGTGCTATTATAGTCAACAAAAAGAGTCCCTTGCTCCTCTGGCGCAATCCTTATCTAGTGTGATAAGGTTTGGTTTCGAAACCATCACAATTAAGGTTTAGAAAAAAAATGAGGTGGAGGCAAATAACCTTCTAGTGCGCAATGTAGGAAACGAACCTACATTTGTAACCAAAACTAGACAAGAGGTGCTAGATATAACTCTTGTCACAGACAAAATTTATCACATTATTTCAAATTACAAAAGTATCAAAAGATCAATCATTTTCGGATCACAGATACATCCAATTCGAAATAAGTGACGAACCACCAAGCCAACCCTCTTTCCGCAACTTTAAGAAAACAGACTGGCTAACATACTGGGAAACACTTGAAAGGTTAATCAAACCAAAATTGTATAAAAAAACCCTCCAACCCTGAGGAACTTGACACCTTAGTCAAAGACCTCACAAAAGCCCTAAACAAATCTCTGGAAATAGCTTGCCCTCTAATACAAATTAGAGGTAAAAAGAAACCACACTGGTGGAACTCAGGGCTTGATCCTATAAGAAAAGAGAGTCTCAAAAACTCCGATGGCTCTGGACATAATCAAGTGAAGAATCACTCAATTTACTTCTGGATGTACATTTTACAGGTTACGCTCCTCGGGCTAATAATACTGACATCCATAAAGACGTCAAAATAATCATTCATCACAAAAGCCTGATTATAAAGGAAAAATTGAATTGGGCTATAAACAGCTTTGAACCATACAAATCAGCTGGGCCAGATGGAATAATTCCAGCGGAATTGCAAAATACATAATTCCGACACACTAATTCCTATTCTGAGGAACATCATGAATAGTTGTATCGCTCTGGCTCATATTCTCTGTCTTATCAACAGATAAATGTTCAAATCAGGTTACATTTTTAAGAGAATTTAAATGTAGCTATAAAACAGTCCACAAGCATCAACAAAAAATACTGGCGCTATAATTGAAGCAGTTCTTATTAGGCTGCTAGAATTCGTGAGATGAGAAAGTTAAACCTATATGTACCTATTAGAGCTTTCGATTTGTTACGTGTGTTTATAAATCATGTGTGCATGGATACCGGATATTAAGTACACGGATCTTTATTACACGGATTCTTATATTACACGGTTTTTTTTGCTGAATGCTTTATTATTCTTTAAAAAATCGGGGACTACAAAAATACACTATTGGGTCGCAAGTACTTGCTCTTGTGGTTAAAGTTTAGGTGAATGTTAAAACCTTTTATGAAAAACTTAACCAACTTCTAAATTGGTTTTGAGCTCAAAATGAATTATGCCATCTGTGATACATTTTCAGAAAAAAAAAATTAATATAATACATAGTCGAAACCGTTAAAAATATATTTTTTTATGAATAAAAACTATTAAATAAATAAAACTAGCTGTTCCCTGCGACTTCGTTCGCCTAAATTTATTATTATAACAATTTAGATTAAGTTTTTAAAAAAATATATTTTAAAGTACTTCGTGAGGGATTTCTCTGGATTTTCTTTGCAACCCGATTTTGACAAGATGAATAATTTTCTTTACTTTTGCAACATTTTCCACTGATTCTTCGCTCCTGTTGGTCGTAGCGTAATTTTATATAGCTTAAAACCTTGCTCCAGAAATGGACAATTTTAGATACTTTAAGTGTACAATCGGTAGGACTCATGTTCATCGTGAGTTTTATACAAATTTCAATTTCTTTGTCAATTTATCTCAAAATTTATATTAATGAATTAAAAAATCGTGCAGATGAATTAGTTACTAAATATCCTGATAATTTGGAAGACTTTTGGAAATGAATGAATGTTTTTCAGTCACAGAATCTTCCAGATGTTTATCCGAATGTTCTACGCATTTTTTGAGTATTTCCGCTACAAAATGTTCAGGAGAAAGATATTGTTCAACCTTGAAAAGGGTTAGAACGTTACATATTTACGTGCAAGTATGGGCCAATACACACTTAATTCCTTACCACTACTATTGAAGCTCAACAAGTTGAAGAAATTGTTTATAACGACATAGAAAGAAGATATTTACAAAATTAAGCAATACATTGTAGTTTGAGAAAAATGTTCATTATTTATTTTGTTAATATTAATTAAATATTTATTTGTATTGTTTAACAATTATACTTTCATAAAATAAAAACTATGTATATCTAAATAGTAAGAAGGAATCCAAAGAAATAAAATTTAGTCTACTAAGAAGGGCGGCTAATCAGACAGGGCCTAGGGCGGCAGAGAGTTTAATCCGCCACTGAAGATCGCTAAAAAATTCATCGCGATTGGGTGTTTTATTCCTTAAAAATATACCTATTAGAAAAATATATCAATTTATAAAACACTCATTTTTACTCGCATTTATTTTAATATTAAGCTTTTCAAAATGTGTGTACCGGTGACAGAGTACGGAAATGGGTGCTAGTTTTTTATTTTCGGTGTCTCGATCGATGTGATGTTTATGGTGATGCACGTATATGTACATTCGCTATCGTTATTATTTGAAAACCGCTCTACTGTGCAGTGAAGAGCGTCGGAACATTTTAGTAGCCAAAACATCGACGACGCTTCTTATTTGATCTTTACTGTTTAAGATCTCTTACATTAGGTATACATAACTGAACACTAAAGTGTACTATGCACATTGTTTAAAATAAAGTGCAGATAAATGAAATCATATGACGACGATCAAAATCACTTTCGTGAAGGCACTCTTTAAAAATTTATTTTTTTAAGAAAACATTTTCGCTACCTCTTTTCGTTAATGAGGAGGTAATTTATATAAAGTAGGTAGGCACATACATATGTATACCTACCTAATTAAATTAGACTAGGTATATCTACATACATACATACATGCGTAGGTAGTTCGTAGTTTATAGAAACTATTGGATATTGATAAGCGAAAGAACTATAGGAATATTATTATGTACGAGTATGTACATAGGTATACATACATATTAAATATTTGAATCATTTTCTTACCTTCATATGTTTTCGCAGTGAAGATGGATGAGTGTATGACTTATCACAGCCGTTGACGCGACAATTGTACGGTTTATCCGAAGTGTGCACATGTGAATGTTTTTTACGATCCGAAGAATTTGCAAATCTGCGATCACAACCATCGTATTCACATCTAAACGGTTTCTCACCTGAAAAAAAAAAAAACAATACAACAACATAAAACACACAACATTTACTAATAGTCTTATATGAAAGTATATAAATGTACGTAGTCGTTTCCCGAAATATTTTAGTAGTTTAGACCATGTTAAATGAGTTTTGCATTCAGAGAACACATGTAGGTTCTATAGTCCTCTCTTATTTGTAACTATTGTCTCAGACCAAATACGAGTATATGTATAATAAAAAAAACTTATGATTTATGACAGCAAAAGGTAACTTGTTCAACACGTAGGTAGGTACCTACCCATTTATTTTTATGGTGCACCATCCTTTATATCATGAAACAATGTTCTCTGGGAGATAAAAAGAAATTCCTGATTTTCAAAACAAATATGTTTTTTCATGTTATAAATACAACTAGGGGAATTTTTAAATTAAGTTCTGCAGTATTTCTTGAATTCCAAAAAATCGGTGGACGATGAAAAAATTCACATTAATAAATGGACTCAGTCGGTAACAAATATCTATGTACGTGTTGACATGTGTATGTATAGATAGCATATGTAAGTGTGTGTCGTTCTTTTTTGTTCTTTTTGTGGGAGATACGAAACAATAATAAATGTAAAACCTATTCAGTTAATTTATATAGTTAAATTAAAATATACTAACGTATCGTAACATAACATAACATGACATAAAATTAATATTTTCAATTTTTAAGACATTTTAAAGAACATAGGTAAGCAATAACAATAAATTATTGTTATTTTAAATTTTTAAAACGTCGCCTTGTCTAGACTCGTAAGCAACGAAAACAAAACAATTTAAAAAAGAGTTTTTTGTTATGAATATACCTACCTACTTTTTTCTTACCTTCATTTACTTTTTTTTAAATGTAGATAGGTATGATTTTGTTTAGTAACATATGAGGGGAGTTGTTCTTATATTTATTTTTTATTGATTCCATCGAAGGAATATAGTTAAGATATAGTTAAGAAACCGTTTTATTTAAAGCAAGTAGGTAATTGGTAGAAGACCTTTTTTTAGTGGATGTTGTGTCAAAGAATTGTAACTACAATGCTACATCTTGATGAATCCAAAAAATTCCTCGTCTTCAGCGGTCTGCAGACGTGCGTCGGTCGGTCGTCGTGCGTCGGCGTCGTCGCGTCGTGTCGGTCGTCGCGTCAACCAAAAACGAGTATTTCTGGGATACTATGCATGGTAAATCCATCGTTGTTTACAGTTTTTTTATATATATTTGATAAATATACATACATATATGTATAACCTACATATGTACCTATGTGAATTCATGTTTTTATTTTTAGAAAATTATACTTTTTAGATGGATGTTGCAATAGCAACTTGATTAGTTTCTTTTTTAATAGGTATACCTACATATCGTCGGTGACGCGTACAAAGTGTGTAACTCCATAGAACCAAGTTTTATAGGAGAGCTAAAAAACATTCACGAATATTTGATCTCTTTTCAAAACACAATGTCACTCATAACCTATTACTAATAGAAATTGATAGGTCACGAATAACACTTTTGTTCTAAAGTGTAATTTTAACAGTTATGTATTATGAATTAAATATTATGGATTCCCGGTTTAAGGGATTGTAGTATTCGCTTAAATCTAACAGATGACATCAAAATCCCATTTTCGGAAAATTTGGAGTTACACACGCGTCACCGACGATATGTAGGTATCCACTAATGTAAACTGCAAGTGTCCTTAAAATGGGATGATAACCAATTTTTTCTTAAAAAAGTCAACAAAAAAGTTTTAAATTAAAGTTTTTATAAATTCCGTTCTCTTAAATCGCGCTTACCTACCTACTCAAAATTTCGATCTATTTATCATATACCTAGGTACATTCTAATTTGCATAAGATGCATGAAAAGAGCTACAACGAGTAAGTTGGGAGGGTTGAGGCCTTAGGCGGGAGGGATAGATTTATAAAATAAAAAGAGGCTGGGAGGGGAGCGATCCACACTGATATCTTCCCATTTTACTTTAAAAAATTGATTGAATTGAAATTCTTGTGAACTTATAGATTTTTGTTCAAACTATGAAATCGATTTATTCTTGATATTGATTGATTTAGTCGTAATTTTGATACTATTTTATGAAAATTTTACTAACAAAAAAATGTTCAGGCTTTGGTAGAAATTTTTGTAGTTCTTTATTATTTTGTAAAAAAAATCTTTATATTCGTCAATATTTTATCATTTAGGTAGGTATTGTTGACAAATGCATTTTAACGAAAATAAAACACATTTTAAGTCAATATCATTGCTTTTTTGTGAAGATATTTAAACAGAAAAACTATTTTTGTCACTTTTTGGTAAATTTCAGTTTAAGCATTTATTTCTCCTAAAAATTCAATTCTATATTTGTCAAAATTGTTGCATATATTAAATTCTGGCTAACATCTTTACATTTTAGTTAAAAATTCAATTTGAGTTTTAAATCAAAATAAACAACAGCTGTTCTACATGGAGCGCGTTCAAAGAATGTATAATTGTGTAAATTATTGGGTCGAGTTGGAAAATGCATGAAAATGCTTGTTAAATTGAAGTTTGTATGGAAATGCACACCGAGTTGGTTTAGAATGTTTTTACTTATATTTATAGTAAAATACTATGGATAAATACTAGCTTAATTTTGTTCACTTTTGAGTTGTTGTTGTTTTCCATGTAAAATTTTACTAGCTTGTATTTTCAATTACCAATAAAACACGGCTATTGTTGCCCATGTCATGCACAAAGTATTAACTCAATGCATTTATAATCAAAAAACTGCTGCAAATGTCCTGCAGCTCTGCGTGGCCAAAAAAACGTTTATAAAATGCAAATATAGTAAGTTGACAGTAATTGAAGATGATAGAAATAAAATGTATTCGTTCAATGACGCGAGTTGGTTATTTTGTTGACCAAAACAATATTTTTGCAAAATGTCTAATAAAAAGGAAATTGTAGTATAAGGACTTTTCTATAGAAACAAATTTCTTTTTGCGTCCAGCTATGAACTCAGATTTCATTGAATGTGGATATAGATCAGTAGATTTGTATAAGTAGCTGGCCAGAATTCTTGCTCCTCTTTCCCAAAACAATTTAAAAAAGAGGCTGGGTGCGACCCACACTGATAACTTCCCATTATTCGTAATTTAAAAACCTGTCGTTCTTCCTGATAATAATTGATTAAATTTTGATGTTGATTACAATTTTATCATCACAAAAAATATCAGAGATATTGAATCTGAAAACAATATTTACCAATTTTCTTAGAAATATTTGTAGTTCTGTATTTATTGTGAAAATTTCAATTTGATATATTCGTCAATATTTTAAAATTTTTTAGGTACTGACAAATGCATTACGAGTAGGTTGAAAATAAAATACATTTGAAGTCAATATCATTGTTATTGTTTGTAGTTATGATATTTAAGTCGAAAAACTATTTATGACACTTTTCTGTAAATCTCAGTTTTAATTTTATATTTTAGTAAAAAAAAATGTCATTTCGACATTTGTCAAAAATGTATCATAAGTTGACAATTCTATTATGCAAAAATTAAATAAAATCCGAAATTAAAATGATTTACCACTCTGGACATATTCAAGTCAATTACCTACTTTTGACATTTTTCGGCTAATTTTTGTTAAAGTTTCTTATTTTTTGGAAAAAGCTGTCAATTCTATATTTGTCATAATTGTAGCGTATATTAATAATTTTATTTTGTTTAAGCTAAAATAAATTTAAAGTCAATATCGTTGCCCATTCTCGTGATATTCAAGTCAAAAAACATTTTTTACCAATGGTAAAATTTTTTTGTACTTTTTTATTTTTTGTAAAAAAACTGTCAATTCAATTTTTTTAAAAAATTTTACCAGATGTCAAAGACTACATTTCACATAATAAAAAATTTTTTTGAAGATGACATCATTTTTCCGTCATTGTATATTTGAGCGACAACATTTTTTTTTTAGTTTTTACTTTTTAAAAAAATAACGGTATGTTAAATTATTTTAAAATTTACACCAAACCTGTGTCACATTGCAATCTACAGAATAAAATTTATTTGAAGTCAATACCATTATTCGTTCCTGAGATATTTGCGACAAACTAAAATGTTCACTTTTTTTAAAAACTGCTATAGTGGAAAAACCGTTAGACAAATTTTTATAAAAGTCCTTTCAGCTTCTTTTATCGAACAAAATTTAATTTTAATCGATATCTCTACTGGTTCTTGAGATATCGTTAACGAAAAAGGGTATCTCGAACGTACGAACGTACGTACACACACACAGACATCTCTCTACAAATGACGAATTTAGATTCTAGGAACCATAAAACGTCCAGATTTGTCAAAAATTTCAATTTGACAAATCGGACCGATTACAATAACTCCCTATGGGAAGTTAAAAAGAGCCAGGGTGCGACCCGCATTGATAACTTCCCATTATAACTGGAAAACTTGGCTTTATTAAAGTTTTTGTGTTACCATAAATCGCCAATCAAAGGAAAGGTATCATGTGTTTTCTCGCAGTTTTTAAAACACAAATTTTGTTTCTACATGTAAATTTGTTAATTTTTGTATTAACTACGTAATTGATTTATTATTGATATTAATCGATTTACTTTTGATGTTGTTTGATAAAAATTTCAGTGGAAAAAAATCATTATCAGACTTAAGAAATTTCTCGAGATATTTTACTCTATTTTTAAAATTTCTTATAACTTCTTGGTTTTTTTTTTTAATTTTTTGTAAAAAAAATGTCAGTTTGATATTATGTATGTTGAAAATAAAACACATTTGGAGTTAAAATGATTGGCAATTTTCGACATAATTCAAGTCAAGAAACAGCTTTTGGACATTTTTTAATTAATTTTGTTTGTTTTAGTTTTCTTTTTTTTGTAAAAGAACTGTCGATTCGATATTTATCAAAATTATACCATATGCAGTTGTGTAATGAATATAAAAAAATTGAAGTCAATATTGTTCTCGAGATATTCGAGTCAAAAAATATTTCTTACCAATTTTTGGTAGAATTTTTTGTACTTTTTAATGTTTGTAAAAAAATGTCAATTGATTTTTTTCAAACTTCCACCTATGTATATATGATGTCTAAAACATCATATCAAATGACAAAAAATAGTAGGTAGTAATAGAATACAATAGAATTTTTCCGATAATTAAATTAAAATGGAGGATTTAGGAGGTAATAAACATCATAAAAGTTTATTTAATTTAGTTAGTTCAGGTCATAATTACTATAGTTTTAGAATTAAAAGTTGATTTGTGTATTTTTGTGACAAATATCGAAAGAAAAGTCAAGGAGTCTGTTTGCATATTGGTTGGTTTTGGATTTACACTAAGTGATTTACTTGAAGACGAACACCAAACATTCGATGCTACGGCGCGCGAAAGGTACAACTGGAACAATTAATTTACAAACGATAATTTACAACGCGCTATATTATGAATATAAGAAACCCACCCGTTTATGTAGCAAGGACAAAAGTGATCTAAGCTTATGAGATTTCATACACAAACGCTAAAAGTAAAAAGCAAAAAACGTCGCTGCCTCTGCAATATTGTTTAGTAAAAAATTTGAACAAGTTAATTTATAAGATTTTAAACAAAAATTCAACGAAAAAGCGCACCAATTTTTTTATAAAAATATTTTACGATGCGTTTTTAAGTAGTGAAAAACACTGTTTTTTTGAAGCGTTAGTTTACGAACATTCGATCGACAGCGTTTTAAATTTTGTCGCGTTTCTTATTATATTCACCTTAGTTTGGTTGCATAGAAAACATGAAACCTCAACAAGTGCAGCAAAGAGTATAAGTGTAAACACTCTAGAATGCCTTCTATGGATCGGACCCATGTCCAGAGAAGTATCCCCAGATCATAATATTTCCTCCTCCATGTTTAAGCGTAGAAGTTATTAAGTATGGAAAGTTATTAATATATTTTACCTTTACAACAGTCGCTACCTTGAGGACCACCAGAGGAGGTAGCAAGAAAAGTGTAAGAAAGAGTGCTTCTGAAACGCAACTGGGTGCAACTTTCTAAGTAAGTAGAGCACAATAAACAATCAATAGTGAATTTTTGAGGGTGTAACGTTGGCGTCCAACAAAGGCTTGTGAATTATAATAACCACCCCAAATATGACAATATTATCGTACCCATTCAACTAAAATGTAGTCAAGATGCGAGGATGAAGATCAAGATATCGGAGCATCAAATTGAAGTTGTGGATTTTGTGTAATCCTTCCAATACCTTGGGTCAATGGTAGCAGCCGATAACAACATAGACGAGGCGTGAAGCCTCGGAAAACGATCCCTCTAAAATGACAACCGGAACGAAAATGGACTACGATTTACTAGTATGCATCTGGAATGTAAGAACACTCTATACACTGCTACTTCCGACTAATCGACGTTGCTGTAGCTCGTAATACGGTGATAAGTAGCACTAGGTTTCTCAGACGACGGATACGCAGAGCAACCCGGCGATCTCTAGATGGCCGAACTACAACTAAGCAATTTACCGGTAAACTCTTAACCGTATTGGCGTATTCCCATTCACAAGCGTCAATAACCCGTGGAAACAGTACCATGATGTCATTAGGGAAATAGCCGAGACTACCATAGGCTATCAGCCTCCAAGGAAAAAGAATCCTTGATATGATGATGAAACATACGCGGTACTGAAGCAGGAGACGGAAAATGCACGAATGCAAATGCTGCAACGGAAAACAAGAGCATCTAGAGAGGAGAGAGAAAAACCCTGCGTAGAAAGAAAAGAGCATCTCGAGGAGTCCAGCACCGGTACCAACACACGCCGGGTATAAAAAACTGCAAAGCAAATGGCAGGTTTTCAATGCGGACATCGACATTATCTGCCGCTCCAAGCGAGCTGTTCTAGAAGCATTTACAGATATAGATGAACAGGCGAAACGCGTTGGCCTTAAAGTGAATGAGGACAAAACAAAATATATGCTATCAGCAAACAAAACTCCATCTGTCCACCGCCTGAGACAAAACGTCACTGTTGGTAGCAGTAATTTCAAGGTAGTCAAGGAGTTCCCTACCTCGGAAAAAATATCAATTCCACGAACGACACCTTAGTGGAAATTCGACTGAGAATGGAACGACGACGAACGACACCTTAGTGGAAATTCGACTGAGAATTACTCTAGCCAACCGCTGCTACTTTGGTTTGGCCAAGGAAATGGGTTCAAAACTCCTTTCTCGAAAGACGAAGTTCACTTTATTTAAAACTCTAATTTTACAAGTTTTACTCTACGGCGCACAGTGGAAAATAATACACTTTTTCAGATCATAAATCGATAACTTTTTTGTTATTAAAGATAGAGTTTTGAAATTTTGCACAAATATAAAGCAGTATGTGATGTTTCTATTGACATGTGTTTTATTAGATTATGAAGATTTATACATAGTTAAATAAAGGAAAGATGTTCAAAATCGTCGAAACTTGAATTTATTTGATCAATTTACTTCAAATTATTTAATCAAAATTGAAGGAAATAACTTTGAAATATTTAGAAAAGGAAAAAAAATTAATTTAAAATAAAATAAAAACAAAAATTATAAATAAAGCATTTCATTTTTTTACATGCTTACATTATTCGATTACAAAAATGCTAAAAATTATTTAATAGAAGAATGTACCTATGCATGGAAAAATAAATTCAAAATTATAATAAAAAAGAAGAAATTATTAAAATATAATCTTAATACCTATGCATATTCAATAATGTTACCGTATAGTTTTACCTGGTACAAATAACGTTCATAATTACTATCTATAATCAGATCACTTGTCAAAAAAAATTTAAAAACAATTTCACTTATATGGATCAAACAATACATTTCCAACTACTGGTCTTCTTTCCAGCAGCATAACCTAAACTAAACTAACCTCCGCAGAAAGATAAAAAAAAAATATAAAAATTTGATTAGACAGACATTTTTGTTGAACGAAGTATAGTAACTAGTCAATTTTGGGCTTCTGAACTTATACTCTTGAGGAGCGCTGAAGTTAGAAACTTTCTCATTGACGACAAGTTTGTTTTGGGCGACATGATGTTTATTGAGTGTTGGCCATTGAAATTGGCGCGTACAGACAATATTTTAAATGCGTTTCATATCCACCTACTAAGTTTGCTGGATAGCTTTGGCCGCTATTTTCCCGAAGTATTCCCCCTAAAAAAACCTTTTGCCACGAAGAAGTCTATATCAGAATTCTGGTGTATATTGTCAGATAAAGCTAAAATGGTTCTTCTGCCGTTTGCCACAACATACAGTGGGTAACAGCTTAATTGGTTCAATGAATCTTAAAACATTCACATAACGCCAAATTCAAATAAGTTATCTTCGACATTACAATTACATATTACTACTACTAAACGTGCATTCTACAACTTTACCACTTTACAAATACAACAACTTTTAACAAAAAGAAACAACAACATCAATATTAACACTTATTGGTAAAAATATTACCAAATTAAAATTTTGTGTAATAGCCCTTGTTATCTATCATTGATTTAAACCTTTTCGGTATTGATTCCACCAATTTTTGGGTGGTTTCTGGTGTTATCTATAAGTATACTTATTATAGCTGACTTCAATTCAAGAACTTAAAACTTACAAAGTAATAATAACTCATCAGAAAACCTTAACGTCAGAAACTCCAAAAACAACAGCCTCGTTTTATTTATACACATAAATTGATCTTTTTCAGCCATTCAGCTCATTGAAATAAAACGATACGCGATCATATTTTCCAATTTTTTTTTTTAAATAACGGAGTCAGCTGTGGTTATTAGAATTGAATTAATATTGAAAAACATCTTGCCCATCCACGCCACATAGATGTCGTTGCATTTGACTCTAAGCTCAGCGCTGCATTGGACTTGAAGCTTCAGAGACTGCGAAGATCTAAGATGCTGAGCTGGTCCAAAGGAATTGTCACAAAAGTAAAATTCAATTGTAATATAATTCCTAGAAAAGTCTCATCTAGTGAGCAACCTACAAATTAGTAACCAAATAATGTATGTCAGGTTTTGTCGTATAACGTAACAGATTTTAAGAGTAAACTTATTTTTAGTAATTTTGTTTTTTATATAAATAAATTTGATATTTTTTTCTTGTACGAGACCGACATTTTGTATGATAAAAGATGTAATAGAATAGAGGTGATCATCAATGGTAGAATGTGTGTGGACACATTCCATTTCAACGACATCTATTCTTGACTTCGAGAACAAATAATTCAAAGTTTAGCTTTCTAACCAAGATAACGAACAGTTACTTTTTCTGGATTCTTCTCTTGGTTGCTGTAATAGAAAGACGCATTTTCTCCAACTCCTTTAATTTCTTTAATTTAATCTTTGATTTTTAATATTTTGAATTTATAACGTTTAATAAAATAAGCATAAAGAAAACGTAAAAGATTTTTGTTGTCATTTGTAAAAGAACAAGTTTGATAGTGCCATAGGAGCCTATAAGTGGTGACCCCGACACGTGATAGCAAAAGTTTTATATTCAAAATCTGAATTACGATGCTACAACAGGATCGCTTAAATGCAAACGATGCATCGACCAGCAATTGCTCTAGTCTTCCTAAAAATTTAAGAATTCCACCTTTTTGGGAGATAAACCCTGAGTTGTGGTTCGTTCAAGTTAAAGCGCAGTTTCACATCAGACAGTAGCCGTTACAATGCCACCATAGCTGCACTAGAGCCAGAAATCCACAGCGAAGTTTCGGATCTTGTCCAAAAGCCACCTATTAATGATAAGTATCCTGAATTTAAAAAACTAATTTTAAATTAGGTGTCCATCGAGTCTTCTGAGAGAGATGAGGAGGTTGGCAGGAGAAAACTTCCCCGACGACATGATGTGCACAATTTGGATGGCACGCATGCCAAATCTTGTCCGTGGGATCCTTTCCGCCAGCCAAAATGTGGACCTAACAGCGTTATCAGAAATAGCTGACAGAATCGTCGATAACATGTCCACCCTCTCTTTTTTCTCAACCGACAACAACGAGAACATGAATTCATCTAACAGTTTCAACCAACGTCTCCTTACGATCGAGTCTTCCTTAGCTTCGTTGACTAAATTGGTGGAAGCTCTTGCAAAAGGTTCCAGCCGGCAACGTTCATAATCTCGTCCCAGGACCAGGAGCAGTTTTGGAATCAAAAAAGAATACCGCCTTTACGTTTTCGACAAGAAAACAAACCAAAAGTTTCTACTTGATTCCGGCTCAACAATTAGTATTTTGCCTAGCCCAGAAACCGGACAGTACTCAAAAGGGGAGCTTACACTCTTAATAGCCAACAACACACCGATTTCCACCTATGGCGAGAAGACACATACTCTTAATCTCTGACTTAGGCGAGCCATCATCGCAGACGTCAAGACTGCCATCATCGGTGCAGATCTATTTGCACACTATGGTTTAGTGATTGATCTTAAAGCGAGACGTGTCGTCGACAGGACGACATCCATTACAATTCCCGGTGAGGTACTTTCCATCGACTTATCAAAACCATTGACGGTCAAAGGCCCTGAACCATATACAACCCTCATCAGTGAATTCATCCTCGCCAACAACAAACCCAACAGGTCAATCACTACAACAGTCCATCACTGCATCAACACAACAGGTCGAAGTTTCTGTTTTCTGCGAAACTCTCACCTGCACAAAGTCGATACAGTACCTACGACTGCGAAAAGCTTGCGATTTACCTCGCAGTCAAGTTTTTCAAACACTTACTTGACGGTCGACATTTCGTCGTACAAACCGACCACAAGCCACTGATATACGCATTCCAACAGCGTTCCGACAAAGCACCACAACGACTATTAAGGCATCTGGACTACATCTCATAATTCACAACAGAGATAGTATACCTACTTAGTGAAAATTCAGTAGCCGATGTTCTTTCTCGTATAAATTCTATTGCACTGCCGACACAAATTGACTAGCGAGAACTCCACCTCTCACAAATACTTGACGTGGAACTTCAAGAAATCCTGAGGAACGATCAATCTTCTCTTAAACTCAAGAAACTAACACTGGAACCTGATGTAAAAATCTACTGCGACGTCTCAGACAGTACAATCCGTCCTTATATACCATCTTCGCTGCGTCGAAAGGCCTTTAAATCCATCCATGGTATTTCTCATCCCAGTGGAAAAACAAGCAGTCGTCAACTTCGGCAAAAATACATTTGGCCGAACATAAGGAAAAATGCATTGGAGTGGTCACGAACTTGCATTCAATGCGAACGTTCAAAAGTACATCAGCACACGAAGCTTCTACCGGATTCTTTTGCAGTTCCAGAACACCGTTTCCAGCACGTCCACATGAACCTCATAGTCTTACCACTCTGTAGAGGATACAGATACAGATACTGTCTAACTATGATATACCGCTTTAGTAGATGGCCAGAAGCAGTTTCTCTTCCAGACATGCAGGCAGAAACAGTTGCAACAGCCTTCTACACTCACTGGGTATCTCGCTTCGGTTCGCCAACAACCATCACTACCGACCAAGGCACTCAGTGCAAGTCAGCACTCTTTACTGCTCTCATCAACATGCTTGGAACGCTTAGAATACACAACTCACCATACCATCTAGCTTCAAATGGATTAATTGAACGCTGGCATCGAACGCTTAACGCCGCTTTCATGTGCCATGAAAAAACCAACTGGGTTGACGCACTTCCCACTGTACTTCTGGGATTGAGAACTACGTATAAAGATGACATCAAATCATCCGCAGCTGAGGTGCTATCTGGAACTTATTTGAAAGTTCCTGGTGAATTTTTGATGACGATACCATAATTCTGTTCTATATCCACAGGTATACATTGAGAAACATCGTGAGGCTATGCGAAAATCTCGCCCAGCAGCTACTTGGAACAATACCAAGACGAAATTATTTGTACCACCAGATCTGTGCAAGTGCTCCCATGTTTTTCTTCGCTGTGACTCTGTCAAGAAACTGGAACAGCCCTATACTGGCCCACATCCAATAATCCAGCGCATCACTGATCGCATGTTTACAATCAACACTGGCTGATAGCAGAAAAATGAACGTGTCTGTGGACAGGTTAAAACCAGCCTATCTTCATCCAGATTTCTTCGAAGAGTCACAATCCAGCAGATCGACAAAGTTCCGAGGACTACAACACCCGGGAAACATTTTTTTTTGCCATTGATCGAAAATTTCTCTATCCCAAGTAAAGTTTTTTTCAGATGATATGCCCCTCAACTTGCCTTTCTTTCCCCTGTGGTCATAATCAGAATCATTTTCTCAATCCGAAGTTGATCTACCTCTTTCTTGGGTTATGCCAGAAAAAATAGATCATTTTCTTGACTCTCTTTTTCATAAGTGGGAGCTCTTGCACGTAGCACAAAAAGCAAAATATTATAAGAAAGCACAGTGAGGAGATAGAGTTAGCTACGAATTTTATAAAAAATGCTCCAACTTGCTTTTTAGATGAAGTTTTGTGCCTGCTCAATCAAATCTATCTTTCTGAACATTTTCCTTCTTCCATTCGCAAATCGATTATAATTCCTCTACATAAAAAGGGTGATCCAAATAACGTTTCAAACTATCGAGGTCTTTCGCTACTCCACTCTTTAAACAAAATTTTCACTGGCATTATTCTTAATAGAATGAATAGCTGTATTGAATGTAACAGAATTCTCAGTGAGTACCAGACAGGTTTCCGTAAAGGATACTCCATTACCGACAATATTTTCATTCTTACTATAGCATTGATACCTTAACCGTAAAAGGAACAAAAACACTTTCACTTTATTTGTAGACTTTTCTTGCGCCTTTGATTTTATACCTCGTAACTCCTTTTTTTATAAACTTTTTCGTATTGGATTATCCTCAAAGGTTATCAGAATTCTTCAAAATCTACATGAAAACACAACATGTCAGGTGTGGGATCAAACATCACTGTCGGACTCTTTCTTGGTTAGTCAGGGTATGAAGTAAGGATGTTTGCTAAGCCCACTACTATTCGCTCTTTATTTAAATGACCTTCATGAAGATTTGCCAGGAGGTGTGTTTGTGGCGGATATGGTTATCAAAATCTTACTCTATGCAGATAATCTTGTCTTGTTCTCGGATTCCCCAGCTAATTTGCAACGTATGATTGATCATTTGTTTAACTATTGTACCTGCAAATTAACCCAAGAATTCATAGGAATCTTAATTGGAAGTATGGGGAAAATCTATTTGAAGTAGTAAATCAATATAGTAAGTATTTGTATGTCATTCTAAACAATTTGTCTTTTAATAAACATCTTTATTCAATGCTGGTTATTTCAAAAAACGCAATTAATGCAACGTGGTCAAATTTTATTAAGAACTCAAAAATAGTTATTTCAAAAAAAAAATATAAGATTTTCGGCACTGCAGCTAAATCAGTTCTGTTTTATGAAGCTCAAATATGGAGCCTAAGGCGATTTAAACAAGTTGAAAAGTTGTATCGATTTTTTATAAAAAAGATGTTAAACCTCCCAAATAACACCCCTAACTACATATGTAGGTACTTTATTTATAGTCTGGATTGTTCAAACCCCACCACTACATTTTAATTACAGTAAAAAAACGCTTAAACTCTCTAGTTACAGATTAATACTTTATTTTCGCAGAAAAGACAATTTCTGAAAACATTACTGGGCCCGTGAGTGGAGAGAAATATGCAGTGACAATATAAGTATAAATTCTAACTCTTTTACTTCTTCACTGGTCGATATGCTCAAAAATATTCTTGAAAACCTTAAAAAATTAGAAACCATTAATAACGTCAATTCTGAAAGAAATTCTCAATTCTATGATCTTTACTCTAACGCCTAACCTTGATTATAACATCTTACCATACTTTATTGACCAATATTCTCCCCATTTAGTCAGCCTAAGGCTAAGGAGGGCTTCTCAATATTAACGCCAAAGCTTTTCAAAAAAGATACAATCGGTATTTGCACTATTTGCAACCAAAATGAAATATAGAATACGTTCCACTTTATTGGCAGATGTTCTGTTTTTAAGGACTGTAGATTAAAATGCTTCGGTAAAAGCGTGCTTTCTTTAGAAGAGCTCTATGAAATTTTAAATGGCAAAAACTTTCAAACTCTTTGACTGCTATTACACGACGACTCATGAGTCGTGACTCATCTTCGAATTCTACTTTGAAATTTCATCCTTTGAGTCGAACACTATTACACCTTGAATCTTAAGTCATGACTCTATTTTGGCAGCTCTTTTTCATTCAAATTTCGTTGTTTGGAAAATCTTTTATTCTGTCTTGCTCTTTCAACTATAAGGGTATACATGTGAACTCGAGCACGCCTAAAAAAATAAAGAGGAAAAGCAAAATAACAAATGAGTGAAAATAAAATGTCAAAAATGAGTCTTCCGTTTCATTTTTAAGAATTTTGTATCTCTCTTGGGCAAACGTAGTCTGCTTTTACGACGACTCATGAGTCGTGACTCATCTTAGAATTCTACTTTGAAATTTCATCTTTTGAGTCGAACACTATTACACCTTGACTCTTAAGTCCTGACTCATCTTCGAATTCTCTTTTGAAATTTCATGCGGAAAAGCAAAATAACGAATGGATGAAAAAGAAATGTCAAAAATGAGTCGTGCAAAATTTTCCCGCGACTCACAGTTTATTTTCCGTTTCAGCTTTTCGATTCTTGTATCTCTCTTGCACCAACGTAGTTCGAAAACAGTCACGACTCATGAGTCATTGTGTAATAGCAGTCTAAGAGTATACATGTGAACTCGAGCACTTCAAAAATGAGTCGTGGAAAATTTGCCCGCGACTCACAGGGCAAATTTTCTTCCGTTTCATTTTTTCGAATTTTGTATCTCTCTTGCACCAACGTAGTTCGAAAAGAGTTACGACTCATGAGTCGTCGTGTAATAGCAGACTTTCCAATTTTTTAAGTTATTGTCTAAAGTTTAGAGAAATATTATTATTAAATGAATTTTATTAAATTAAAATAAGGAAATGTACATTTGGGATTCAAATTAAATAAATAATGATGTACCTACTATTTTATTCATTTTATAATATTTATTATTATATTGATATGTTTAGCCAACCTGACAGAAAACATTAAATGTTATGTCAATAAAACTGTAATATTTGCATTACGTATTAAGATTTTATAAAACATTTTGTACTGATTTTGTATACATTGAATTATTAATAAAATCTGTATCTATCTATCTATCTATCTATCTATCTATCTATCTATCTATCTATCTATCTATCTATCTATCTATCTATCTATCTATCTATCTATCTATCTATCTATCATACACACCACATAGGAGGTCTGAGCAAATTATATTCACAACAATAAAATATTTTGGTCTGCAGCAACGATGTGTCTGCTTCCTGCCGTTCACTTCACAACTTAATGGTGTAAGCTTTAAGTTGCTATGCGATAACAATTCAGTATTGAGTCCTAAAAAAAAAAAAACATGGTTTTGGTAATACTCTGCTTTTGACAACTCTTGGATTTTGGATTACGAAAATTGAACCAGAAAAATATCAAGATCATATGTAGTGTCGTTGTAATACATGAAAAGTGCTAATCAAGTTCTTTATGAAGTGGTTCTTCGTGTATAATAAAACTGCTAATCTGAATCATGTAACTCTATAATTCTCTAGAATTCTATAATAAAAATATTCAAATTCACAAATTCTAGACTCTATAACTCTTTTAATGACACTTTAATATGCGATAATCGAACAGCTTCCAGCTTGGTTTTTGTGTACTTTCGAATAATCGGACCAAATAACTGTTGAATTTAATGTCAAAACAAAGCAATGTGTTTGCGAGCAGATCGTTCGAAAATCGCAAATTTGTTGAAAAATGCTTAG
The DNA here is from genome assembly GCA_905146935.1 of Scaeva pyrastri. Lineage (NCBI taxonomy): Eukaryota > Metazoa > Arthropoda > Insecta > Diptera > Syrphidae > Scaeva > Scaeva pyrastri. Next base: position 86,125,681 of record LR989927.1, read on the forward strand.
CATTACTGGCTCTCTACTCTTTTTTTATGCATAGTAGAATCGCAAATACATAGGTTTCGAATAGAATCAAAATTAGAATCGAATCACAAAGTATGGCCCCAGATCTTCAAAATAAAACGATACGGATCATATTTTCCCTGCTAAATTTCCCTTCTTCTTGGTGGTCTGGTAGGATCTTAGAAGAAGAATACAAGGAAGTGTCCTTGATAGAAAAAAGTGTGGCTTTTTTCATACTGGTGTTAGTTCTCACTAACATAAACGCATTCTAACGGGGACACAAACACAACGAATTTTGAGCCCAACTTGCTAGGGCGGGCGACCGCATAGCAGTCATTTTTTATTTTGCAAATAAAAAATGTTTCTTATCAAAAGTATGTATAGAAAAACAAATAAATATAAAGTAATGAAATGTCATATCGGTGGGTGACTAATTAAAAGAAAAATATTGTACAAAAGTTATACAAGTTTATTTTCACTATTTTTTTATTCGTCGATCAAATTAAAAATTTGAGATTTATGACCCTGATTTTAGTGACTCACTCACATACACTGTATATGTGAGAATTTACATTTCCTCGTATTTTTTTCTTCAAAGATCATGTAGTTTTGTTGTAATACTTGAAAAGTGCTGATCAATATCTCCATGATCTGGATCTTTATACATAATAAAACCCAGCTAATGTTTGCAATCAAATGGTACCAATCTTCTAGAAGTTCTACAGATCTGACTACATAATTTTGAATGGTTGTAAATACTTACGGAGTAATTAAGGACACTATGCTTTTAATGGAGCTCAAGATAAATCTGTTATTGATTTTTGTACTATAAGAAATGATTGGATTTACATAAAACAATGATTTGAACTACAAAGTTAAGACTATTCAGACCACATTCCATTTCCATTCCATTGTTGTCGAATGGTCTGAAGAAAAAACAAATATCCAAAATGACCCTAAACTTATCCGGAGACTTAAATGGAAACAGGATGATAGGTACACTAATATATATTTAAAAAGAAAATGGATATTAATCTTACGGCATTAAGCGAAATATTGTGAAGTACGGCGATTTGTATCTTTTTTGAAAGTCAATTTTGATTATTAACTTTTCTCTGTTCAATGTGATTTCTACAAATTTAAGAGTATTTGGTAGCACTACCCATAGTGTGAAAAACTTGTTCAAAATTTTAAGTTACAAAGCATTTCTGTTGTGTTTCATTCTAAAAAATATTTTTAATTGTTCCATTTTATTGTCAGCAATTGAACTTTTTTGTTTACGCTTCACATATAATTTTCATTCATTCATACACATATATACATCTTTATTCATCTTCTTATATTTAAAATTTTATATTTTTTCACTTCTTTTACTCATTTCTTTAATTTATAGTAAAGCATATCCTATCTTTGACAAAAAATTAAGAAAAATGTATGAAAGTGACACGGAAATAGCCGTCACCAATAAACTATAGAAGAAATAAATGTACAAAGTTTTAAAAACTAAAAAAAATAAAAAAAAATTTTAAATTAAGCCGAAACCAACTATAAACGAAAATGAATGATAATCACGTAACATGGAGTAAAATCATTATTTTTGATAATAAACGATGAACTATCGCCGACGCAATTCTACCACTAATATTCATAGAAAAACTGTGTAATCGAATTATTCTTGATATAAATTGATTTACTGATGATAACAATTTTAATAACAAAAAAATTATCAGACAATTTCTCGAGGTATTGTAGTTTAAAACAATTTGACATTGTCAACATTTAATCAAATGTATTATGTTGAAAATAAAATACTTTTAAAGTCAAAAACATCACCTGCTGTCCAAATTTTCAATTCGAAAAATAATGTTTGACACTAGGACTAGATAAACGCGTGCGGCTCGCAGCATGCGTCATGAGGTGTTTTTAACTGCAAATACCTGTGTATTCAATAATTGAAGAATGTAAGAGTAAGTATATGACTGGTAGTGCTTAGTTCAGTTAAAATTATTAAAGTGATATAATTCGGTATTTTCTTTAGTTAATACTAGCGGCCCGTCTCGGCTTCGCACGGATGGGCTATTGTTTGAAGCACTTGGGTTGAACATGTAGTGATATATGTATAGTTTTTATTTTCCAGTTTCTATTTTAAAGCTTCATTATACAATATGTTGGCAGTGGTATTTGTGGTTGGCAACAAAACATATTGTTTTTTAGGAGATCATTCTTGAGTTAGAGCAACATATCATTAAAAAAATAAATGTTCTCTAAGCGCCCGTGTCCCTCCCTTTATTCGCCGCATAGCCCACACGCACACATCACACCCCGGTATTTTAAGTGAGCCACAATCACAGTGTTAGTGTTTATATTTTCCCGAAACTGCTTGACTGCTTTTGATGAAATTTTATAAGCATATTTGTTAGGTCCGCCTAAGAGATAGGGGTGGTCTACACCAACATTTTTTTTTTATATTCTAGGCAAATATTTTTTATATTAAATACCTAATTATAATAAATTCTACTCTTCAAATTATGATACAAAACATTTTTTTCTAGATTTCAAATATTATAAATAGAAAAACTGCAAGGAAAATAATTTGAACTTTAATTTTTCTAACTTATTTTAATATCGTTTTGTTGTCTCATACATTTCTTTTACAAAAATTAAAAAAAAAAATTAAGCTAAATTTTCGACTCGAATATCCTGAGATCCGGAAATTAATTATATTGACTTCAAATACAAAGAATAAGGAAGTACCTACACAAAATACGGGTATGGTTCGTTTTGTTTTTTTCAGTTGGTTTTTTGTTGTTTCGTTTCTATCGTTTCGTCTTTTGTTTTTTTCGCATTTTATTGTTTCACTTTTTATTTATTTGGTTTCTTTTTGTTTCGAAAATTTTTGTTTATCTTTTTAATTATTTAGTTTTAGTTTAATTTCGTGTTTGATAGTTTCTTTTTTCGATCGTTGCGTTTTTGAATTATTTCCTCTTACCTTTATTTCACATTTGATTTCACATTTGATTGAAATTAGTCGAAATAATTTATTAAAATCTGCTTCATATGGAACTACATTCCATAATTTTACCTCCTTCTTGTCTCACTTTATAAAAACAAAATAATCGCATTCTGAAACAAGAGATAAACGTAAAGGCAAAATGCGAAACAACCATTTACGAAACGACCCACAATAATTAGAACAGAAAAACAAAAGAACTAAAAAACAAAAGAAGAATTTCGAAGTAATAGTAAAACGAAACAAACTCAAAACAAAGTTCCAATAAACAAACAAAACGTTTTCGAAGTAAACATAAATAATTGCGACAAAAACGAAACAACAATTTTCGAAATGAAAAAAACGAAACAATAGGCACCCACAAAATAATAATGTAAATTGGTAAAATAAATCTTCGATTCGATTATCTTGAAACTGAAATTCTTAAAAGTGGTATTTTTTTAAGTAAAATATTATTACCTCGACCCACAGTCTTAGAAAAAATTACTTATATTTAAAAAAAAAATTAAGAAACTACGGCAACAATAAAGTAGGTACTTTACCCGTTTTGAAAGCCAAAAGACTGTTCAAAGATAATTATCAATTTAAATTACATTATTTATGTTATAACATTTATTTGTCATAAAAAGTAATTTTAGTAATATTCAAATTACTCAAGAACCAGAAAATGTAAAACCATTTTTGTGTTCGATTCAGTAACACTAACTACAAAAAGCGAATTTAGTACTTCTTGTCACAATTTTGCGAAGAAAACCTTGTTATTTGTTTCCCTTCAAAATCAAAACATAAACAACATTATAAATTTATTTATGTTTCCACAACTTAACAAATAGAACCCAAAAGTGAAGAATCGAAACACCCATCTATCTATTGAACATCATACATAACAAATTTATTTGGCAACAACATCCACATAGCCTTTCATTAATGCAACAGGCAATTTTTCAGTAGGTTAATTATTTTTAAGATTGTATTCGTTATATTTAGTTTGGAGTCACTACAAAAAAGGAACAGTGCGATTTCGTAAATAAAACCGTCGCAGATTAATAATAAGAATTTAGTTTTTTTTTTTAAATCTCGCGCCAAAAAAACATTATAATTTGTATACTCGTATTTATTGTATAAAAATACCTTTATTTAGCTGTTCACAACAGATTCGACATAGAATCACTTTTGTATACAAAAACTTTTGTACTTATATATGTACTATACACTGCTCTTACGCGTTACAAGAAAGGCAAATATTTGAGGGACATTATTGTCCCGATATAACTAGTAGTTTCTTTTATAATTGCACTGGCATAGCACGAATAACAAAAGAAAATTCACCCGTCATCGACTCTCATTAATGATTGAATTCTTTATTTCGTCAATCTAACCTTACTTAATACTTATAAAAAAAATTCAACAATTCCAGGTCGTACTCTTTTTTATGTCAGCCTATTATTATTATTCCAGTGTAGGTAAGCATATTGTATGAAGCATCTTTCAATATACGTACGTACTATATAATACATCTATATATGTAATGTTTGTATGAGGGGTAAAAAATTAAAGAGCATAAAATAGAAATATGTATTCTTACTTTGACATACCTACCCTTTGTAGAATAAACACACGCAATTATTTTGCCTGTTCAATTCAATACAACAATAGTTATGAATAAATCAAAATATTAATATAAATATATTTTGAGGGAAATACTCTTAAGAACTTGTCTATCCTATCCATAAAATGTTTAATGTTGCTTAGATGGGTACAATCAATGGTGGCGGTGAATGGTGTAAAGGATTTGGCCGTCATTAATAATGAGTTTTTTCTGCTATTTATTTAGTGAGGTTTCCACGCGCAAGATTCAATATTAAGTTCATCTTTTCATGACATTAAAGTAGATAGTAACAAAACAATCCTCCAACATAGCGAGATGAGTACAGATAAGCACTTTTAAATAGATAATTTGGAAAGAAATGTTTGTTGCTACACCTTTTCAATAATATCATTGCAAGAGATAGATTAGTGTGCCTTTGTTCCTAATTTAAAATAGTAACATTATATCCACGGGCTTAATTTGGTTCAATTTTTCGTAATATTTGGTTTATTTACACATTTTTATACATATGTATGTCAGTTCCATAATTGTGAAAATTGTTTTGTTCTTGAAAATCGTATAATGTTGAAAATAATACTTTTGAATTCAATGTAATTGCTCGTTGTGAAGATATTTGAGCCGAAAACTTATTTCACAACTTTTGTATTAATTTTTATATTATCAAAAATAAAATAAATTTCAAGTCAACATCAATGCTCGTACTTCAGATATTCGAATGGAAAACCATTTTTGATAGATTTTTTTTTTTTTTTAGTATTTTTAGTTTATTAGTTTAAAGAAACACTGTTTTTTCAGGAAATAAAAAGAAATTCTCAAGATATTGGAGTCGGAAAACAATTATTCTTATCACTCTGATAATACATAGTAGATACAAACAAATTAAAAAAATGGTTTTTTGGATCGAATATCTCGAGACATTTCTATTTGTCGTATGTTCATACGTTCATAGGTTCATACGTTCATAGGTTCATACGTTCATATGTTTGTATGTTCGCAGGAAACTAAAAAACTAAAAAAATTGGTAAAAAATGATGTCGACTTCGAATTTATTTTTAGTTTTACAAAATATAAAAAAAATACAGCCAGAAGTGTCAAAAATAGTTTTTCGAATAAAATATCTTTAGAGTGGTAAATGATATTGACTTCTAGCCAATTTTATTTTATTCATGATAAAACTTTAGTAAATGCTTTAATTTTAACAAATTTCGACAAGACAAAAAATATACCAAACATATTTAAGAATCGTTATTCGGATCGACTATGTACCCCTCGAAAATTTTGTTAAGTCTAAAAATCTTTTCAACTTCCTATATATTAATTGTTATCGGTCCGATTTGAAATGTTTGGCAAATCTTGACGTTTTAAGGTCAATTTTTTAATTGATGATATCAAGTACAAGTATAAAGATATTTTTCACTTAAAAAGATGTAGAAAAGACGCGGCAGTTCTTTTAAGTAGATATAACAATTTAAATCAAATAAAATGCAAAAAACCTCAGGATAGATAGATAGCTATTGACTTTAAATTAATCAGCCTAATCGAGAAGAAAAAATCCCCGGAGTTTTTCCCCATTTTGGGAACCTTCCTATCTTGAATTGTTATTTTCCAGGGAACTTTTTCCTTATTTGGGTAAAGAAATTTCCGTCATTAAGTTGTTGTGGAAAAAGTTTTCTACACGAAAATGGGAAAAATCAATATTCCGTTATATAGAAAAATTGTAGAATATGTGTGGCTCAAATATATCGGGTTTTTCAACAGGGACGCTACAAAAGTAGAGCGACAGGGACAGCAAACGACGCCATATTTCTTGCCGCTCTTTTGATATTTCTCTTCAGTAAGGTTTGCCATTTCATGATGGAAAGATATAAGAGCCCACATCCAACAACGAGTCGAAATTAATAAAATTACTACCGAAATTTGGAGTCAGTGGCCTGAACGTTAAGAGCGCTACGTCCAATTTATGGTCGTCATAATTTCAGGCTGAATAGCTTCGTCAATAAACAAAATATGCGGTATTGGTCAGGCAGCAATCCACACGTACTCTATGAGTCATCATTGCATCCCCTAAATTACGGTTTGGTGTGGTTTATGAGCCGGCGGCGTCATTGGGCCGTACTTCTTTCCTGATGATCAAGACCGGCACGTCAGTGTGAATGGGGATTGCTATATCGTTCAATGATAACCGAATATTTTTGGCCACAATTGGTTGATTTGGACTTCGAGGACATGTGGTTCCAACAGGACGGCGGCGCCACAAGCCACACAGCGAATGTCACACTCAATTTATTGGAAACCAAGTTTGGAGAACGTGTTATCTGACGAAATGGTCCAGTCGCTTGGCAGCCTCGGTCGTACGATTTGACCCCGTTAGACTATTTCCTGTGGGGCTACGTCAAGTCTATGGTCTATGCCAACAAGCCAGAGACGATTGATGAACTTCATACGAATATCGAACGTGAAATTGCAGCAGTATCGGCCGATTTATGCTTGAAAACAGTCGAAAATTGGGTTCAGCGTCTGGACTTCTGCAAGCGTGCCCGTGGTGGCCATGCAAAAGAAATCGAGTTCCATAGATAATGGCGTGGAACGTACTTTCACAAGAATAAAGAATTTCATTGATATCCAAAACCGCTTTTGTTTTATTTAAAAAAAACTTTTGTAGCGCTCTTATTGAAAAACCCTTTACAATTGATTGAACGAAAAATATTATCAATTTCAATACGAGTTTTTAGTATGGGGAAAGACATTTTTGACATCTGGGATAGTTTTGAATATTCTATTGCTATTTTATTACAAAAAAAAAAAACTACCAAAAATTGGAAAAAAAAGTGTGCGCGCATCTCTCTCTCTCTGTTGTCCCTACAGTTACATACGAAACGTAACTCCCTCTCACCATCTTTACTAACATGTAACTCCATATCACTCTCCTTCAACTTCCGTTCGCATCACACTTTTCGTAACGCATTCGCCAGTTTACTCCCCAAGCCAAGCGTGCCTAAAGAAGTTTTACTTCAAAAAGTTCTCCCATAAGGCCTGTACTGCACAATCGATTTGGGTGGTGTATAGTATAAGTGATATTATATATGAATACTGTAGTATGTATGTACAGTATTATGTATGTAGGTAAGGTATGTATACTGTGCGGTGTTGAAATAGGGTTTTTTGATTATTATTTGAATTGTTTAATTATTGTAGAATCATTGTGCAGTATAATAGTGAGTAGGTACTAAATAAATATACCAATATTTTTCAAATAAAAGAATAAATAACAGTATTTATTATAAACCCTCCTATTTATTTTAGCGTTTGGAAAATTTTAATATATTTTTTCTAATATCTAACCTTTGCAATGTACCACGCAATTAGATTTACACAGAGACTTGGAAGTTTTATTACTAAAGATTTCTCATCAAATCATGTCAATACATATACATATTTTTACCGTGGATTTTGAAATTAAAAAATTTGTAAAATCTAAAAATAATTTAAGATTAATGTATTGAAGTTAAAAAGATGGTTATAATGCAAAATTATAGTTACTTAGTACTTGATTTTCAATACTATTTTCATTTATTTATAAATGTAGGTATAATATTTCGTTTGATTTGAAGTGGAGATTTCAATGTGAATTTTACATCAGATAAATCTTAGAAGTTGGTTATTTTTTAAAAGACAGTTAATGTAAATGTAATTTGTAGGCATAAACAAAACAATCCGCAACATCAAGAAATAGATATGTTGCTATAATTGACACAGTTCTTATATGGCTGCTAGAATTCGTGAAATGTAAATTATAAACATATGTACATATATAATATTTTAGCTATAAGTCTTTAATTACAAAAATATTTAATAATAACAGCAATAGTAATGATAATAATAATAATAATTGTATAATTTTATAAAAGTAAAATAACTTGAGGTAAATAAGGAAACAATTTTTTTTCTTAAGCCTTAGACCATAAATTTGAAGTCAATAACATTTCCCGCTCTCGAAAATTTGCAAATTTTTACAAGAACTGATATCTCAATGTTAAATACCATACCACGATACCTCAGATTATACTTATATAGCATAATTTACATATAGTAATTACCATACATAATGTAACATAAACGCATACCTTCACAGACAGTCAAAACTAAATTTGATCTAGGTTTTCAGTAATTTTTTCTTCTTTTGTTTTTTTTTTTTTATATCACGAATAAGCGATTCGTTTTCGTACCCCTTAATAAACATTTCTGTTCCATTATTTTGGTTTTTATATGCAAACGTCTTCCCTTTCTAAATAAGCTTTCCGTAAGTTAATTGCTGATTTTTGCGAATTTTAGTTCATTGTGTTGCGTTTCAATGAAGAAATGAATTAAAACGAAGAAATCAAATTTTGTTTTGCTAAGTGTTTGTAATATGCAACTGACATCTCCTGAGTTGTCCGATGCAAACAATTCCCGATTGCGCATCGCACCCTCCAGTAAGGAAGAAGTATGTGCCGCCATCAAAGCACTTAAGACCAACAAAGCGGTAGGACTTGACGGCATTCCCGCAGAATTGCTGCAAGCAGCACCAACAACATCAAGCGATCTGCTGCAACCGCTCATAGAGAAAGCGTGGGTCTCCGAATGCTTTCCCGAAGAGTGGAAAAAGGGAATGATTGTCAAGCTCCCAAAATAAGGAGACTTGATGAAGTGTGAAAACTGGAGGGGTATCTGCGTTTTGCCTGCATTCGCCAAAATAGTAGCAAAGATTGTTTTAGATCGCATTAAAGAACACCTCGAAGCATCGCTCGACGCTGAACAAGCAGGCTTCCGCACTGGGTCCTCCTGTATTGATCACATTAACACCTTGAGGATCATCATCGAACAGTGCATCGAATATCGATCACCACTTCACCTGCTGTTCATTGATTTCGAGAAGGCTTTCGACAGCGTCAACAGGGAGTCTATCTGGCTTGCTTTACGGAGGAGAGGTATACCGGAGAAACTCATTTCTATTATTAAAGCGACTTATGATGGTTCCAAAAGTCACGTCTTACACGGAGGTAGGTTGTCCGAAGAATTTGAAGTCCAAAGCGGGGTCAGACAGGGCTACGCACTGTCACCAATCCTGTTTTTATTGGTGATAAGTGATGTACTGCGGATGGCTTTGACAGGAAGCGGAGGAATAAGATGGACTCTGACAACTTACCTTAAACATCTCGACTGCGCTGACGATGTTTGCTTGCTTTCACATAAGATCATGGATCTCCATCAAATGGCAACAAGGGTGGAGAGAGAAGCAGCAATCGTGGGGCTGAAAATCAATACGGGAAAAACAAAGATGTTCAGCCTCGGGAGCTCGCAATCATCCGCTCTGATGAACATTGGTCAACAAGCAGTAGAGAAAGTAGATAGCTTCCAATACCTTGGAAGTATCGTCTCTCCTGAAGGAGGAACCGAATTAAACATCGCCAGCCGCATCGGAAAAGCAAAGGCTGCCTTCGGGATGCTGTCCAATGTTTGGAGGAACAAATCTCTCAGCTTGAACACAAAGCTACGACTGTTCAACTCTAACGTCGAATCAGTTCTGCTATATGGCTGCAGCACCTGGAAAATAACAACCACAATAACCAGGAAACTGCAAACCTTCGTTAATAGGTGTCTTCGAAACATCTTACGGGTTTTCTGGCCTAATCGTATCTCCAACTATGACCTTCATAGACGAACAGGTCAGGAACCCATAGATACCATTATACGAAGGCGCAAGTGGCAGTGGATTGGACACACGTTTCGAAAAGGTAATGACTGCATTGTAGGCCAAGCAATGCAGTGGAACCCACTCACACAAGAAGGAAGAAGAGTAGGTAGACCGAGAAGCACGTGGAGAAGAACAGTTGAGGAGGAATCTGCGAGACTGGGAAAGAGCTGGAGGGAGCTGAAACACATCGCTGGAAACCGCACACGATGGCGCGTAGGTGTAGTTGAGGCCCTATGTCCCGCTAGGGAACACCAACGGACTTCGTAGGTCTGAGGACCTATGTAAGTCAGTAAGTAAGTAAGTGTTTGCCTATAAAGTTAAGTGAGGTATCCGCTTACTTCTGATTAAAGGTAGCTTGGATATCATATGAAGGAGACTATAGCCCAATATATCGTACGTGTGTACATAATGTTTGAATACCTCTTTTCGTCGGTGTAATCTCAAAAACGAGTAGATAGAGATATCGACTAAAAATAATTTTTGTTAAACAGGTTATAATCCTAAAACAGCAAAGAGGACTTTCATACAAATTTTGGGAGAGGTTTTTTAACTATAGCAATTTAAAAAAAAGTGAACAATTTGGTTCAGATAAAGCTTTTAACTTCAAATTTAATTTTTCTATAAATTTCGAAATTAACATGACGTAATTTTTCAAAATATAAATACCGTACAAAACGTGTCTCAAATATCGTAACTAAAATAATATCAACTTCAATATATGTACATACACATATAAAACAAAAAAAGATTGCAGATTTAGATTCAAGCAGCCCTAAAACGTTCAGATTTGTCAAAAATTTCAGTTTAAAGAATCGGAACGATAAAAAAAACTTCCTATGGTAAGTTAATAAATATTATAATAATAAGTGCCGATAGTCTTATGCTACTAGTGTTCTCATCTATCATTAATTAAAAGTCTATTTTAAATATTTTATTGATAAGAAAAAATAAATAAATAATAATAACAATAGCAATAATAATAATAATAATGATAATAAGAATATAAAAATAATAGTACCTGTAATTAATAATATCAAAAATAAAAATAATACTAACTACTATCTGAAAATGCGATAGAATATGTTTAATTAAATCGTTATAAGTGTTACGTATCATTTAAAAGTAAAAAAATTGATTCGTTCTTGGTAGAATTATTGTTTCTCTTTGCGGTCAAACTACAAAGTAAGCCTTGTGTGCTGACTTGAATCGAATGATAGTAGTTGTTTTTCATCCAAAAGCAATGCGGTGCAATATGCAAATTCTTGGCCTTAGATTTAAGGGATTTTAATTTATTGTTTTAAGTAAATACAGTGAGTCGCGCGATTAACTAACAAGCACGGTTTTTTTTACAACGATTAGGTAGATTTACAATTCAAAATGTTTACTTAAATATCCCGCTCTTTCTGGAACAAAATTCAGGATCAAGGTAATAGGGCAGGCTTGGATATAAATCGTGTCTTTTTATCCTTGGAAGCACTCGCACTGTGTTGTTTGCACCTCTATGGAAGTTTTAAATTCCCCCAGCAACCAGTTGGCTGAAATAAGATAAGGTTTCTTAATAACGACTAGATCACTGGGCTTCAAGTCGATTTTCGTCTTTGCCATTTAGATCATTTTTGGGGTTATTAGGTATTTATTCTGCCATCTTTTGCAAAATCCTTGGACCAGTGGTCGGTTGCTTGTTATTCATTTAACTGGGGTCTGGAACTGCGGTTAGCAACTCACCTACAAGAAAATGTGCTGGAGTTATTGGGTTGAAATCATTATCGGGTAAAGAATATAGAAGACGAGAATTAAAAATTTCCTTAGTCTGAGTGAGAACGGTGTATAACTCATAAAAGAATCTCCTTGAACACGTTGCAGATGGACATTTGAAAATCAAACACTAGACACCCCAAGTCCTCCGAAATGTGGCGCGAACGGAGGAATTTAGTGCCATGTAATGTAATGTAATATGCGATGTTATGAATTTGGGACATAACTATCTTTTGCTTTTCGTCCAGGCAACAGGGGCGGAGGCGGAAAAACAGTGGAAAACAATTTCCAAATCACACCAAGCATTTTTGTGCAAAACGATGATCTGTAAATTTGTGGGACTAGGTATGACACTTTTTTACCAAATATTGCATTCTATATTATGGTAAAAAATTTCACTTCTAAATAATATAGCATAGAATAGAAGTCATAACTTGTTGTCTCAAGTTGTGGCCAAATAAGCAAATATTGACTTACGTTTTTGTGTCTCTAAGGCGACTCAACCCATACATATTTGTCGAAAAAAATTATATATTTTAATTCTTTATATTGGCATTAAAGTCAAACTGATGTAGATAAAAACGAAGACAAACACATAATAAATCTCATTGGATCACAAAGCCTATTAATAGATGAGAATTTAATGATGTGTTCTTGTTCCCCAAATACATAAAAAAATATACATATACATAGGTAGAATCAAAAAGATTGGATGTGTGGTGGGTTTGATAACTTCTCCGGCTATAACATATCCAAACAACGAACGTATTCTGTGCAACTGGAATTTCTACAGCACCTGAATGCCTGGATGTGATCATCCTTCAAAATGCTCCATAGTAGGTAAAATACAGGGTCCGGCATTTGAAATGGTCGTCAAGCGAGGAGGGGGAAACCGTATTGTTATGAGTATGGGTAGTATCGTCTCGTTGCGAGATGCCAATTTAGTAGCCCTGGAGACGTGGTCTATTGCACATCGTGTGCTTGTTTCCAGCACAGAGACGATTTCAAAAACATTTGAATATTGGCCGCCACGATCAGTGAATAGCTTTCACAAAACTGGTTCTTTGAGACCTGGAACTGCGCGAGGAGGTGATCGAACGGTAAGGACTCTAGAAAATATTTAAAGATTGCGTCAAACAGTTGAAGCCAGTCCTCGTCGATCGGCTGAATGATGCTGCTTGATTTTTTTTGCTGGAACTAAGAAGACGACGACGTATCGATTTATACTGTATGGTTTCAACAAGATGGGCATGGGGCGACTTACATACATCAAGAGCAACAATGGGTTTTTAAAGAGGAACATTCCTTGGACGTCTGACTTCATTGCGAAGTGATTTGTAATGGCCCCTTCATGAGTGCTTTGTACAAAAAGCACTTGAGTGATATGATTTACGTAATTAATATTTTTTTAGGTATGGCTCACCGGCAAACTGTTCAAAGTGGATAAAGCAGCAGAAATTTTTCTTGTACGTGGGCATAAACGAAACTTAACTGACATGAACGACACGAAGGCAGTAAAAGCATAATAACAAAAAAAACTAGTAGCAAAAGATCTTCTCTTGGAATTTAGAGACATCTTTTCAACGGATCCAGATGATTTGGGATGGACAAAAGTTGTGCAATACAGGAACGATGTAGGATTATCAAAACCGATAAAACGACCTTCCCGTCGACTTCATTTAGCAAAATAGGAGGAAACCAGGCAGAAACATTTTGGACTTGGTCTCTATATGATTTAACACCCTTGACTGCCAATCAAGATGTTGACATGTAGAAGTTCACCCTGATGAGCAGGAGAAAACTTATTTTGACACAAGGTCACTGGCAGTTTGCAATACTGAATTTTGACTTA
>LR989927.1:86867986-86923923 GCA_905146935.1 Scaeva pyrastri
GATTCTAATTTAAAAATTTTTGAACAACATGACATGAGTCTAGTAGAATAGATTTTTGTGCGTTTCCAATACATTTGTCATTGATTTTAAGTTCTCGTAGATGTTTCTTTAGGTTCTGTTCTGCAATCGCAGTTGCACTGATTATGAGTGGTATAACTTTGACGTTCCTTATGTTCAATTAACTTTTATATCCATCGCTAGATCTTCGTTCCTCCTTCTTTTCTCATCATAGGTCTTCTTTATGTTGTGGTTATTAGGGACGGCAAAGTACGGATGTGTTGTCTCTTGTCTATTAGCGTTACATTGGGTCGATTGTGATCAACGCAGTTGATAGTGTGGAGCGTTCAATAGTAGAGTATTTTGATCGTATCGTTTTCTAGAACGGCTTCTGGTTCATGGCGGTAGTAAGTCTGGGTGTCTTGTATGAACCCAAAGTTTTGAAGTTGTCTAAACTGTAGGTATTGTCCCTCATTATATATCTCATATAATTTCGGGTGGCAATCACTTCATCCTGAATTGCAATTATAAACCCTTCGGTTTCGGAAAACATCTCTCCTGCCTGGAGCCATAAGTTCGACGTTTCTGTGTCAACATTTTCGCTCCTAAGTGCATAATAGTGTTTTCCGTGTAAAGGTTTTGCGGCCCATGCACGTCTTCGGTCATCTATATTGGTTGTTTGCATGCGGAGGTGGTTCATTAGGTTAAGTAGTGTTAAATTGTCGTCGGCTCCAATAATTGCTTTGACTAAGCTTGAGTTTAAGCTTTCTTCCGTGAAGTATTGTCTGAGTGACATTATTTGTTTAGTATGCATGCTTTGTAGATCTATGACGCCTCTTCCTCCCTATCTTCGCGGCAGCGTCATCCTTTCTATGCATGATCTTGGATGGTGGAAGTTGTATTGGTACGGACTTTTCTTTGTAGGTCTTCAAGATCTGTTGTGGACCATTTGATCACACCGAAGCTATAAGTCAGTACAGGTATGGCGTAGGTGTTGATCGCCTTGATGAGGTTTTTCCCGTTTAATTGAGATGTATGCGTCCTTTAAACTCGCTTGTGAGATCCTTCTTTATTTTCGCTGATTCCATTCTGTTGCTCGTGGCTGCTCCTAGGTAGGTGTAGATTTCATTTTCTTGCATCTCTCTTACTCCATAGATTTCATCTTGGGCTGATGGTAATATCTTTCCTCCTACAATACTCAGAGTTTTGCGTTTACTCAATCCAAACTCCATTTTCATATCTCTACTTAACATTTACTTACTATTTCGAGGAGATAGTTTAGGTGGGCCTTTGGTGATGCGTAGGTCTTAAGGTAGTCCATGTACAGGAGGTGGTTTATTTTAAACTCGGTGTTAGCCGATTTGATTTTTAATCCGTATTTGCTTGAGTTGAGCATGTTGCTGAGCGGGTTAATGGCGATGCAAAACCATAGGGCACTAAAGCAGTCTCCTGAAATATTTAATTTAATTTAATTTAATTAGACACTCTATTTTCCTTAGAAATCCTTTATTTGCCTTAATTAAAACTAGGTTAGTGTAGGTTTTATATACTTTTTTTATTAACACTGTAGTTTTATTATTGATTGTTTATGCTTTAATCACTTCAACAGTTAACAGGAAATAGTTTCATCCATTAAAAAACTTCAGTATGTTAATTTTTACAAAAACGCGTATTTGATCGCGATCGTTGTTGTCCTACCGGTTTTAAAATTATATTTTTGTTTTCGGTTCGATCACTGAATTTTATATATCAATTAATTTTCACTTAATCACTTACCGACTGCTCATAATTTAATATTAATGTGTTAATAAAAAAAATCAACAATTTCTTTTATTGTTTATAAAAAAAATGTATTTCATACTAGCGTCTCGTCCTGGCTTCGCAGGTGTTAGATAGATAATAATAATCTCTGTGCCAATGTTTATAAAGATCCGTTTAGCCCTTCTCACAAGATTGGAAAAACTGAAAAAAAATATATTTCACGAGACCCATACATTTTATCGAGAAAAAAAGTAGTCTACGTCCTATTCCAGACTATAATAGGTACATACATACATAATACATATATCTGTTTGGCAAATTTCATCCATATACGTTCAGCCGTTCTGGTGCCATTAAGAAACAATCATCCAAACGTTCACATTTATAATATTAATAGGACTAGTAGGATAATAGTGTTTTTATATTTATAAAAAAAATATATTTAAATACGAATTATTATAATTAATTATAAATAATACAGACTTAAAGTTTTAAATCTAAATAAAACATAATATATTATGTATTTGCTTATCCTAAAAGTCAACATCTATTCATAAGCTGCATAATTTTATTATTGTATTATAATGCATTTATATGTATGTATGTACGTATGTATACTATGGTCTGAAGGTAATATAAAGAATTTAGAAATTATATGTAAATACAATTTATAGAAATACATATTCTTCTTCGATATAATATAAATATATAGATATACTTTATCAGGCTCCCGATCCATGTAAGATTTCTGCCTCAGACACAATGGCATTCCATCCTCTGCGATCCCGTGCGTCGCTTCCAGTCATCCAAAAAAAGGATATTCGAAATGTATGTACATATGTATGTACGCCCATAACATAATTATACAAAAAAAAAGTTTTTTTAATTAACTGACAGTTGATAGTCACAGTTGACATTAAACTTCAATATTTATTATTATCGATAAGAAAATGCAAAAACCGTCCTCCTGAAAGTATGATCAAGACAATGGAGTTCCTTTTTTCAAATCTGAATTGAAATAATTATATAATCCAGCTAATTAACTTCCCATAGGGAGTTATTGTTATCAGTCCGATTTGTCAAATTAAAATTTTTGACAAATCTGGACGTTTTAGAGTCCCTAGAATCTAGATCCGTCATTTGTAAAGAAATTTCGGTGTGTGAGTGTGTACGTACGTTTGTATGTTTGTATTTTTGTATGTTTGTATGTTTTTTTATGTTTGTATGTTTGTATGTTTGTATGTTTGTATGTTTGTATGTTTGTGTGTTTGTATGTTTGTATGTTTGTATGTTTGTATGTTGGTATGTTTGTATGTTTGTATGTTTGTATGTTTGTATGTTTGTATGTTTGTATGTTTGTATGTTTGTATGTTTATATGTTTGTATGTTTGTATGTTTGCATGTTTGTATGTTTGTATGTTTGTATGTTTGTATGTTTGTATGTTTGTATGTTTGTATGTTTGTATGTTTGTCTGTTTGTATGTTTGTATGTTTGTATGTTTGTATGTTTGTATGTTTGTATGTTTGTATGTTTATATGTTTGTATGTTTGTATGTTTGTATGTTTGTATGTTTGTATGTTTGTATGTTTGTATGTGTGTATGTTTGTATGTTTGTATGTTTGTATGTTTGTATGTTTGTATGTTTGTATGTTTATATGCTTGTATGTTTGTATGTTTGCATGTTTGTATGTTTGTATGTTTGTATGTTTGTATGTTTGTATGTTTGTATGTTCGTATATTTGTATGTTTGTATGTTTGTCTGTTTGTATGTTTGTATGTTTGTATGTTTGTATGTTTGTATGTTTGTATGTTTGTATGTTTGTATGTTTGTATGTTTGTATGTTTGTATGTTTGTATGTTTGTATGTTTATATGTTTGTATGTTTGTATGTTTGTATGTTTGTATGTTTGTATGTTTGTATGTTTGTATGTGTGTATGTTTGTATGTTTGTATGTTTGTACGCTTGTACGTTTGAACGTTTGTACGTTCGAACGTTCGAGTTTCGAGATACCATTTTTCGTCACGCTTATGTTCACGGTTGAATATTTTTTATTTCTGGGAAAATGTTTGTTTTTTACTCACCCTTGTCACCTGGTACCTGCAGATTGGCCGTCTACCCAACTTAGCAGGTATACATACCGTCAAAGTACATATGAAAGCTACTCAGTACCACAAGTTTTGCCTTTCAGAAACTAACATAACATCTGACGGCCCTGCGCTCTTGTACTACTTTGAAAGATACAGAAAGGACTTTCATAAAAATTTACTGAGCGGTTTTTTTTACTATAGCAGTTTTTTTAAAAAAAAAAAGGAAAATTTTAGTTGGCCACAAATATCTCAAGAACGGATAATGCAATTTGATGTGATACAGATTTGATTTGGAAAATGTTCAAAGTACCGTTAATTTTTTAAATTAAAAAACTAAAAAAAAATATTGGCGTGAAAATATACAATGAAGGAAAAAATACATTATGTTCAAAACTATTTTGTACAATGTGGAACATTTTTCAAAACAAAAAAAACATAAAAAGTAAAAAAAATGCTAAAAGTTTGTAAGAATTTTGTTTTGAAGTTGTTTCTTGACTTTAATATGTCGAGAGTGGTAAATCATTTTTACTTCATAATTATTTTATTTTTTGCATAATACAACTGTTTACATATGATCATATCGACTTTACAGTTTTTTTGCTAAAAATAAAAAACTATATCTGAAATTCACCGAAAAGTGTCAAAAATTGTATTTGGCTTAAATATCATCACAATGATATTTACTTCAGCTACATATAATTTATTTTCATTATCTACAATTCATTTGTTAATACCTAAATAAAATCTTTTAAGTTTGATAATTCTTTTGCTTATTTAATTGTTATCAATCAATATCAAAAGTAAATCAATTAATATCAGGAACGCTAAGTTGTCAAATTATGCATAATGGGAAGTTTTCAGATATCAGAGAAATACAACAAGGGTAAAATGAAAAAATATAAGGTCCATTTATAGGTTTTTATGCTGGACTGGAGTTCGTATCTTAATGACATCTATTCTGCCAAGGCAGAAAAGAAATGAAAAGATCTAGGAGACTATTATTTTGCAAACAAAAAAATTCCAGATTTATAAAAATCATTAATCGAATTGAGTTTAAAAATTGCGCTCATTGGTTCAGTTATGAATGTCATAACTTTATTAGAATATGAAGACTTAAAGCGACTTCTGTCACACAATTTGAAGAACAGGGTTGTTATGGTCTGAGCAAAAACATAAAATTGTATAATTATTATTATTCTAAAATCAATCGTCAACGAGATCGGTTGGCAGTAGTCACACTCACAGTACACAAATCATAACACAGCACGTTACATTACATTTATTAAATTCTAAAAAATAAATAACATTTATAACGTGGTTAAACCAACACCTTTTTTTCATTTGTGAAAATATACAAAAACAAGCACACATATAAGGAGAAGCGACACACATAACACAAAAACACTTATTGGGTAACTTTTTTTAATACAAATTATTTAATTAATCATTCAATCACAAATCACACTTACTAATAAATTTACACAAAACTAAATACAAGAAAAATCCTAAACAAGGGTAGAACATCGTATGCGGTTCCAGCTAGTAATACATATGTAAATAAATCTAATCTGATCTTATCTAATCTATGCATGTACTTTGAAAACTTGGCAGCTATGGAAGTTTTTATGTTGCCAATAATAAATCGCAAAATAAACCAAAAATTAAAGTGAACACCTGACTTTCAGTTTTCGAACAAAATTATTTTTTCTTGTAAAAACTATGTAATCGATTTAATTTGTGTAAAAATATTCCTTCAATTTGATATTCGTCAATAGTTTACTATTTGTTGACAATTGTATTATGTTAAAAATATAATACACAGCAGTTCTCGAGGTAATTGAGTCGAAAAATATATTTCAATAATTTTTGGTAGAATATTGTTTTTTTTTTGTAAAAAAAACTGCCAATAGAATTTTTTTCGAAAATTTTACCAGATATCATAAAAATAAACAACATTTTTACGAACTTTTGGTAGAATTTTCTGCACTTTAAAATTTTTTGTAAAAAAAAACTGTCAATTGTTTTTTTTCGACCCCAAAGCTGGATCGCCCCTATATTTACCAAGTGATACTTACAATTTTTGCTTAGTTAAAAATTTCTCTACTAAGTGACAATGTAAAGGGTGCATTTACATTTTATAAGAATTTGTTAGGTTTTACAGAAGGATGACAAAAAATATTCATTTTTTTTGATTGATTAAATATACTTTAAAAATTGAAAAAAAAAAAAATCTCCATTTGTTAATGCTATTGGTGGCTGCCGGCAGCTAATATACACTGCCCGACAACTGATTAGAACGCTTTTTGTATTTGGAACTTAACATCAGCCACAAAAGTAAAACATTTGAATTCAAATTTTTGGAAACACAAACAACATTCAATAATATTACAAGTGAAAATAAATAACAGTCTAGGTTGTAACTCAATAACAAAAATTTTAACAGATTTAAAAAAAAAAATTGTCTGAAAAATCTTATTTTTTTCCGACAATTAATTAGAGACCCAATTCAAAATGCTAAATAATAAGAAAAAATGACATAGAGTACCGGGAATTTATTTCTTTTTATTTTAGTTGAACATATTCTCAATTCATTTATAAAAAAATAATAACACGTTGTGCCACCGCGGTTAACTATAACCTCGTAAATCCTCTTGGGTAAGGAGTCATACAATACCTACCTTAAGGTAATCAAGGTAAATAGGTAAGGTACTCTCCCAACCCCTAACATTTTCTATAATGATTAGAACGGGCGAATATGGAGGCCAGGTTAATAAAGGTTACTTCTTGAAGTTCAATCCAGGGTTCTATGAGAACCTCCTTGCTAAGGCCCAAAAATAAAAAAAAAACATTTTTTGTTCATAAAAAGAAGAGTTAAAAATATTATCACATCCATATGTAACTGTTATATCTTCATCAGAGTCATTGTTATCATCGTGGTCATTGGCATTATATTTGTATATATTTTGGTTAAATTTATAGTTATTGTTTTTTGTAAATTTTCTTATATTTTCCCAATTTCCCCATATTGTGAAATGAGGAATCGAATTTGTCACAGTCACAGTTAATTTTAAGTTATATTTGCTTTTTTTTAAGGAAATTCCGGAATTAATGAAATTAAATGAAGATTGTTACAGTTGATTTGAAATGTCAAAACCAGAGTAGAGTAGTACCTTTGAATATTCAGAGAACAAAGAGTGATGCCAACCCATATGCAATGAGTATGGGGTATGTTTAGAGAGCGAATATGATATGATTTAATTTGTACGAAAAAATATATCGCCAAGATTGGATTTGGGCTATTTATAGCCCATTTATGATTGGGCTGTCATAGTGAAATTGTTGTCGGCAATTTTGGAAAAAGATAGCCCAATTTCCGATAAATAGCCCAATCTGGCAAGCCTGCCAAAAAAAGCATTTTACTGCACGAAGTCTTCAAACATTTCGAAATCTACGTATTCCGAAAACATTTTTTTAGAACAGGAAAATGACAGGTGCCATAGTTAATTTAACAAATAGCTAAAAGTTAAAGTAGAGAACAAGGGCCTAGTGACTTAAAACTCTCAAACATTCCTGTGTGTGCGTAATGAAAGGGATAGAGGGACCTACAGTTTTTATGCCGAATCGGAATACCTAGCTTAATTTCTGAGATAGAACTTTTCATGACAAGAATTACTCTTGGAGGATTTGTCCATTCCTCGCAAGGCCAGCACCCGTAAAAACTTTCAGGTGGCACAGGCAGGGATCGAACTCAGGCCTTTATTTGCATGACAGTCCCACGCACTAACCATCCTGGCTGGTTGTCCCAGATCGACAATTTCAAACTTCATGTAAATGTCTTCATTTGTGTTAGTGAGTTGATTTCCAGAAGTAAGAGAGTTAGATACAAGACAGAGAGTAAATGAAGAAGTATAAACTAAAAACAGAATGGGTATTTATACATAGTCAGAGTTCAAATATATTTTCATTTTCAATGAGAGATATGATGCGGCGCTAATCGGTTGACGGGCAGTGTACATTTGATTTTGCATGAAATTACATATATGTTTTAGTTATAAAAAGCACAATTTTTGGCAGGATGCATAATACATTTAATACATCCTAACGCATACACGAAGTTATATGTATGTAGATACCTATAAATGAACGTAATTGCATACGTATTCGAACATAGGTAGTCCTCCTTTTAACTGTCTTCTTAAACTTAAATACACACATATTCATATATGTATATGACAATACATGATAGGTAGGTTTATATACATACATAGATATACGCACCCCAATAAAATTTTAGAGGGGAGTCAAAAAAAAATCATCACAGAGGTGTTATTGTGATTGTGAATTACAAAACATTGCGATTTTAAACTCCGAGAAGTTCATATTTTCCAGACTTATTTCATAAATTAAGATTTTGGCCATAGTTATGTATGTAAGTCATATAATTATTTTGTGTCCTTTTGTATAACAAAAACAGCAAGAAAGATGGGTAATGGCAATGGGTAACGTTTTCCTTGCCTACATTTCTTTTACTTTTACTAAGTTTGGTGCCCGCTGCAGATATCTACAAAAATGATATTAGAAACTAGAAAAAGGCTATTATACAACTTAATATGTACATACATATATACATATGTACATAATTATGCCATTTAAAGAATTGGAAATATTGGGGTGGGAAAAGTTATTTCATAATATATTTACGTATGTATATATACATTGTACTTGGTGATGAATATGTACCTATTCCTAGTCATATCATGGTTCATTTACAGTGTCTGCTTATCGCTTAAATTGATTTGCATGAATATTATTAAATGTACATACATACATACGTATGTATGTATAGACACCTACATATGTAGATAAATTAGTGTATATATAAAATTATTGCTATAGATATAGATTAGGTTCTCAAATAAAGTGTGTTAAGATTTCTACTGAAACAAAATAAAACATGACAACATATATGTATGTATGTACCTATGTAATTTTCTATACATAAATATAACATGCTTTTTTAGACATATACATATGTATATATTTTAAATTGAGGGGTATCATTTACAGTTCCTATATATGTACATACCTATCTACATATATGTTTATATGTACATTAAAATGATTCTCAGAGTGAACCTTGTTTACATAAAATTGAACTTAAAAGTTTTGATTAAGTATATAAAATTGTACCTAGCTTTTACGTTTTCCTCCCCAATTAGAAATAATGGTGCATTCTATATGTATTGGTAAGGGGAGTTAAAAGCTAGAAAAATAATGTGTAGTTAGAGTAGATTGTATTTTCATGTATGTATATTTTTCTTTTGAGGAAAGCTTTTTCTTTCAAAGCTTTAGTAACAAAATGAATATATAGAAAAAAAGCACAGCAGAAAATAGCACAGAAACAATATGATTTTCAATACTTTGCGAGTAGGTACATTCATGATAAAAAATGTATTCAAATAGTATGTATGTATATGCAATCTTATTGAATATTCTTTTTACAAAAATATCTAATCAGATAAGAATACAAACTTTTACTCTCAGAAATAGGTACATATATCTAGGTGCATACTTATTTGCTCAACACATACTACAATGGAGTTCTTAAGATTTTATTCGTATTTGTTAATAATTAGGTAAGTACATATATGCTGCATGTTCCATTCATATATTTTAACCTATATATAGGTACATATATTATCACTATATTTTACCTGTATACATATGTATGTACCTACCTATATAGTGATTTGATAAGGTGCATTAAAAAGTTGTAACAAGATAAGAAAAAAACCTCTGTTTAGCAGAAAGGGGCAATTTTCTTAAAAAAATATCAAAACAAAAAAAGTTATTTTCAAACAACGGTAGGTAAGGCTTGCAAAGCCATATTTATAACTTTTTGGAAAACCATAAATCTCTTCTTTAATTTTCATTTTAAAGTAAGCCTTGATTTTTTTTTAGTATTTTTATAATTAGGTATATGTACTCACATATGTTAGTATGTAAATATTAAAAGAAAAATCAATAGAACTGTCATGAAATAATATTGTTAATTTCGTTATGAATGTATGTAAGTACAATATATCAGGCTTGCCAGATCGGGCTATTTTTGCCGCCAGCAGCTATTTCACTATGACAGCCCAATCATAAATGGGCTATAAATAGCCCAAATCTAATCTTGGTGGTATATTTTTTAGTACAAATTAAATCATATCATATTCGCTCTCTAAACATACCCCTTACTACTCTACATTTCAATTTCAACATTTCAAATCAACTGCAACAATCTTCACTTTAATTCCATTTATTCCGAAATTTCCTTTAAAAAAATTCGATTCCTCATTCCCCATATGGGGAAATGGGGACAATATAAGATAATTTACAAAAAAACAATGGGAATTGCTATAAATTTAACCAAAATATATATGTACATACAAATATAATGCCAATGACCACGATGATCACAATGGCTCTGATGAAGATATAAAAGTTTTTGAATGATTTTCAACAGTTACATTGTATGTGGTAATATTTTTAAGTCTTCTTTTTGATGAACAAAAAAATGTTTTTTTTTTTCTTTATAAAAATAAATTGTAATTGAACTTATGAAAACATTTTTTTATTGGTATTGGGCTACTATTTGGTCGATAACTCCGATTTTGGGCTACAAAAATTTCTAAATTGGGCTATCGAACTAGGTCAAGACCTGGCAACCCTGCACTATATCACAATTTCGAGTTAGGTCGGTGGAGCTTTGACATTTCCAATAGTAACATTGTAGGTACCTACTCTTATGAGGCAATCTGAAATGTTACCTCAGGCGATGCTACATACATATGTAAATATATGGCTTAATATCGTTATATCGTAAATCTCCGAGAAAAGCAAAAGTAGATCTATTTTCTATTCGGTTTTTTCTTTTTAAGTGTAAAATAAAAGAAAATAGAGTAAAAATATTACAATGAAACATGTTTTTTATTTAGTTATCGATATTTCTGAGACGAAATTTGTGTGTTCAATTTGTAAATATGTTTGTCCAACGCTCGAGGTTAGCAGCTAAAAAAATTTCGTTGCACAAATGTAAGAGTAGGCCTCTCAAACGCTCATTAACTTGGCCGGACCGAGCTAATGTACATATTATGTACGAGTACATATATTGTGCTTTAGCTGTAAATGCTGACTGAAGTAGGTACGTATAAAAAAAGTGCTTTAAACATAATCATCATCATCGGCTCTAACATCACGATCCGCTTGTGGGATTATTTTACAAGTCTCTCCATTTACATATACTGATAGCAGGCTAACCTACATCATCCAGTTACGCACCTCAAGGCTTCGGTCGTCCTGATCTATCCCATCTCTCCAGCGTAAGCGTGGTCTGCCAAGCTGTCCCCTACGAGCTCCCCCTGATACGAGCTAGGTGACCAAGGAACCGGCCTTAATTTTTTTTTGATATCTGCTTCGCGGTAAAATAGTTCATGATAATTTTCGTTTCTCACATAGAGGGCCAACAATTCTCCTTTCGAACGCACCTAAAAGGTCGGAGAACCTTTTACTATAAGCACCCAGGTCTCTCATCCATATACTGGCAGGACCATAGCCCTATAGGTACAGCACCAGCTTAGAAGTTATGGTAAGGTCTCTGGATTTAAATTATTTTTCTCAGACTATGAATAGGCTCTGTTGGCTTTGAGCAGCCGCCTCCGTATTTTTTCTAAAGGGTGGTTTTTTAGACTACTGTAATTTACTGTAATGGCCAAGATATAATGTTTTAAAAATGATTTCGGGCAAGTGACCACAGAGGCTGGCTCGAATAAATTCTAGCAGAGAGGCCCACTTTTTGCAGTAATTGAGGCCCTATGTCAAGAATAACGGGCAGAATATTCTTTTTCAGGGCGTCAATCGTCTCGGGCTTATCTGCGTAATGTCACACATAACCCCAAAAAAATTGTCAAGCGGTGTTAAATCGCACGACCTACGCCAAGCAGCGCCCAACCTCCAAGGTTCACGACGAGAGGTTATGTTCTCCCAAAAGTTGCCTTCAGTAAATTTATGAATCTTATTGGAACCAAAGGTTGTCCACATCAACATCCTCCAATTCAGGCACGAAAAATTCATTAATATTATGGTCGGTTTCACTGCCCATAGAGCACACCAAACAGTGGATTATGATC
Organism: Scaeva pyrastri; assembly: GCA_905146935.1. NCBI lineage: Eukaryota > Metazoa > Arthropoda > Insecta > Diptera > Syrphidae > Scaeva > Scaeva pyrastri. The sequence continues at coordinate 86,880,008 of LR989927.1, forward strand.
ACTTAAAATACTACAATTTTGCTTATCTTTCCTTTCAACAAAAAAAAAACTTCATTGCCAAACAAAACTGGGGTAGTTGGCCATCACTTTTCGGGCCCATTCACAAAACGTGCGACGCGGTTGATGGTCCTTCTGCTTTAATTCTTTTGAATCTAGAATTGAATTGAAAATATGTAGTTCTGTTTTTTTTTTCAAATTCAAGTTTTATCAATTCATTTTTCTTATAACTACATATTTTAAGGCTAGACAAAAATTCTTAAAAACTAGCTTATTATCAAAAACACTATGAGGGCGCTCTAGGTTAATCCACTATCTTATAACTAATGACTTTTGGCCTAAGAACAATCTCTTAATGCTTACCAACAATAACTTATTCTAAAATCAAGAAACTTTGAAAAAAGAACTTGGTATCATTGGCTTTAATTTTTGCCTCTGAATCACCCGAATCTTTTACATTTGAAATGCGGCAATGTTGAACCATAACGGGCACCCATAGGCAATCATCAGCCGGATGATCTGTTCAGATTTAGGTACAGACCCTCTAACTATAAGGTGTCGAAGGCCTTCTCCAAGTCAACCAGTCAATTAGGTATTCGAGAAAGTTTTAAATAAAACTCTGTCCAAGTGGGCTGAGGACAACAAAATCGTAATCAGCTTGGCTTTAGGGCGGAACATGACACTATTTAAGTTTGTTTCTGTTATCCATTGGAATCTAAAAGCCAATGTATGCCTCTATTTAAAACTTTCTCGAATACCTTAGTGATACTCGGTAGAAAACTTATCGACCGGAGATTAGCCGGATTGGATGTGTCCTTTTCCTTTTCCTTTTTTTTTTTTTATTCATTTTTATTTAACTTCAATCTTAAAACTACTTAGAGCTAGACAAAAATTCTTAAAACTAGCATATATATCCATAACTTACAACTAACTTACTGGCCCTATGCGGGCGCTCTAAGTTAAACTAATATCTTAATGGTAATGCCTTTCGGCGTAGGAACTAACTTAAATCTAAATTTCTATATCTTTTTTATCACCAAGTAGAATTGCAAACTTGGTTTCTGTATCGGGTTTTAAATATTTTTTTTTAAAAAACTTAAAACTAAAAAGAAATAAAACAAATAAAGCTAAATTAAAACTAAAATAATACTAAGTAAAACTAACTTAAAACTAATTAAAACTAATTAAAACTAATTTAAAACTAGTTTAAACTAGTTAAGACTAATTATAACTACTTTATTTATTTACAAACTACTTAAGACTACTTAAGAACTACTTACAAACTAGAACAGCCACAGGAAGCATTTTTTTGTATTTGTTTTTTGTGTTTTTTTTTTTTATTTTTTTTTTTTTTTTTTTTTGTGCCACCACGACTGTCCCTACTTAACTAAAAAATACCTAAACCTATGAAAGCTGGCCAAGGTCAAGAGACTCGGTCAACTTTTTAAATATCAATTTCAATTTACAAAAACCAGAATTGGTTCTCCTGCTTTACCCTATCTCTCCGGTCCCGATCGGACACAGTCCTACTGAACCGAAGGCGCTCAGCTCCGTCCTGTGCGAGGACGTCTCGTCCTTTTCCTTTTTCTGGAGAGGATGTACCACAGCTGTCTTTCGACTCATCGGATAATATGCATTATTCATCGCGTTGTTAATCAAAGTGGCATAAATATCCACAGCTTCCTGAGGCAAATGCCGTAGTACAATGTTGGATATACTATCGACACCTGATGACTTCTTTTTCTTTAGTGAATGGAATATGAGCTGGAGCTCTATCCTCGTAACTAACAGGGAATTAGTCCTGTTTCGCCCGGCGATGATGGAATTTGCCAAGTAATCGTCATTGAACCTGGTAAAACCGAGGTTGTCGGATCGCCATTGCGTTATGTCGTTACGCAGGTAGAAGTGGTGCAGCAGGGCTCTGTTTTCCCGGTCGTGACTGGCAGCAGCCCCCACAGCCTCCACTTTCTCCTGTGGGTCTTCGACAACAAAGAAGTCATCGTCCAAGATGGCGTCTTTGGATCTATTCCAGTTGTCAGAAGTATGTTTTTGTTCTCTGTCGTCCTCTGAAGCATAAGATAAGGAAGCTCGTACTGGTCATTCCTCTTAAAGATCTTATTAAACTGCTGAAACATACTCGCGTTGCTAGAATTAACGGCCTGAATTTTCTTTTTCCAGTACAAATTAATATTTAATATTAATTTAATAAAATAGTTCTGTTTTGATTTTGGAATGCTTAGAAATAGAGAAATTAGTAAAGCAATTTTAAATTACAGTTATAAATTATAGTTTACAAAGAACACATTGTACTTGGGCGCAAAGTTTCCAACGATTAAGTAAAATGTTAGTCATTTTTAGTTAAAAATATGGGTTAGATAATTTTACATATCTCTCTATTATTGTAGAACTGTCCAGTGTCCAGCCTACAGTTGGGACATATACAATTGATATGTAGGTGCTATTAAATTGAGTTTTCTTTGTTTGTTTTTACGAACATGATCATTGTTTGGATGTACCTACGTTTCTTACTAAAAGGAAGTTAGCAATTTACTAGTTAGCAAAACGAAAAAAGGGTTAAAAATTTTGGATTCGCTAGTAAACTCCAAAATATTTTGAAAATTGCTAATAAGTAAAATGTGAAGCCCTTAACAATAGGTTGTTAAACATTTTTTTAAACTTTGAGTTTTTTTAAAGTTTATAGAATTGCTTCCACGTATTCACCACAATTTTCATCTTCTAAATTTTGGAATTGTGTTTTTCTCCAAAATATTGCTATATGGTGCTGAGTGCTGGACGTTAAGCAGAAAGGGAGAACAGCTGTTGGGCTCTTTATAGAGACAAATTCTTCGTCGGATATTTGGTCCTGTGTGCGAAAGAGGCGAATGGAGGAGAAGATACAACCGCGAATTCTATGAGCTGTTCAAAGATGTTGACGTTGTCCAAAAAGTTAAAACACGTCGACTTCATTGCCTCAAGGCGAGAAGGAAGACCGAACCTCCGGTTTACATACCAATCCATCGCGGATGCCAGAACACTTGATATGGATGACGTGCTCGGGATCGTAGAGGATGGAAGGCCATCGTGTTTGAGGCAGAGACCTGATTAAGTAAAAAGTAAGTTTTAAGAAAATGTAGTACCTACACCACACTCGATATTTAAAAAAAAGTTGAGATATGTATGTGGGTTAATTGCATACAATTACTTTATAAGCGGCGTGGAAACGTGTGCATGTGCATATAATGACGATTATAGATTTTACACCTTTTTAAATCATTATCTCACACGCTAAGTACAACAATGGCATTAAATAAAAATGTTCGCTTTTGAGTTAGGTTCCGATATATTCAACGTATTTTTTCCAAACATCCCCGTTCTGATAACTTCTCTTTAAATTTTAAGCTCAGAGATGTTATCATAGATAAAAGTTAATTCATAAATTCATAAATGTCATTTTATGTTTATAGTGTCGGTTTTCTACTCAAAATAAAAGTGATTTTAAATAACATACTTAATAAAAACAAAACTGGCACTATACCGAACTTTTTCAAAAAAAAAAAATTTATTTCTCTTAAATACACTTTTTTTGTAATCCTAAAATGCCAATTAAGTAAAAGAAAGTGAAACTATATTTTGGCAAAATAACATAAGATTTCAATCTTTTTTCAAAGAGTTATCGACCATTTTATGTATTTATACGTAAAAACAAGGTTTTTTGTTAATTGCCATTGTTGTTCTCAGCGAGCGATAATTTAAAAACGGTGGCTTGTAGGAAAAAAAGTATTTTTATTTTAACATTTTTTAGCCGTGTTTTATTGGTAATTCAAAATACTAGCTAGTAAAATTTTACATGGAAAACAACAACACCTCAAAAGTGAACAAAAATAAGCTATAGTGTTTATCCATAGTAATTTAGTGAAGAAAGAGTTTCATCTAGTTAAATGTAGGGGCAGTGAAGAAGTGCAAAAAATATGCAAATGTTGGCAACATGAGGGTGTGTTCGGTAATAAATACACTTCTTTTACACTTCACCTGCATTGAAAAGTGCAAGCGATCCACAAATTTCAAACCAAACATTTATTTGGGTTGAAATTATAAAAATGCAATTATTTCGTTAAAAATTTATTAAAATCAATACTTTACAAAATTTTTACAATTTTTTAGGAACAATTTATAAGAGATAAAATAATTTTCTTTAGGATTAGTGTATTTTACAATCACTTATTGTGGAAAAGTTATTGAAATATGCTTGTTCTCATTAAAAAGCTGACAAAGGTTGCTTCCATAAATCCATGGTTGTGAAAGTCTTACGAATGCATACTTTTCATAAATGCAAATGTTATGTCCGATTTTCATAAAAGTAAAACTCAAATATTTGTGCGCAAATTAGACACTGTAAAATGTGGCATGTGGCAATTTCGTGTTGAATTTTGTCTTTTTATATTTTATTTATTGAATAAAAAGAATAAAAGTATATTAACTATCCAAATAATAATAAATAGGACAATAATTTAAGGAAAAAAGTGAACCACAATTATTCTTTAAAGTTGCCAGAAACTTAATTCCGTAGTTTTCACTCTTCCATATAAACCAATAGAATTGAACAGGGAGTTGATAAAATGGTGAACTTTTATCTGTGGGTGATAAACATAACAAGAAAATCAATATATTTTCAAAGTTTTACTACAAATATAAGTAAAAAAACATTCGAAACCAACTCGGTGTGCATTTCCATGCAAACTTCAACTCAACAACCGTTTTCATGCATTTTCCAACTCGACCCAATAATTTACACAATTGTACATTCTTCGAACGCGCCCCATGTAGAACAGCTGTTGTTTATTTTGATTTAAAACCAATAAAAATGCTTTGAAAGGAAAACGAATTTTTAAAAAATAACGGTAACATTGCTGTATTAAATAAAAATAATTTATCCTAAGTATTTTGTGTTTTCACCTTATAAAATGAATTAAATTAAAATATTTACTTTGTTAATTTCCAATTTTCTCGAAAAACATTAGAGATAAATTCATATAATTTTTAGATTTTGATTAAGAATTAATTAGAGCAACAGATTGTAAGTCAAGAAATTTATATATTTCATTAATAAATTGTAAAACTACTCTTCAAAATTATTTTAAAGCTTTTTTTGGGCAAATTTTGGTTTTAAAATTAGTTACTTTGAAAACTATAAACTTTATTCACTTGATTTAAAAACAGGCTAATAAAATAGATTATACGCTTTAAAAAAATCTTTTATACTTAATTTTAGGTATTACCTTTATTTTTTAAAAATTCGTTTTCTGTTCAAAGCATTTTTATTTTAAATTGCCCCTACTGCCTAAACGGGGAGAGATAGACCCCTACTCCCATTTAAAACGCTTGTATTAAGCGGCCAAGTTATCGTACTCTCCCCGAAGTTTGCATGTAAATGCACAGCACAAGAAATTTGGTTTAGAACTTTTCTTACTTATAATTATTTGCAGTAAGACTGGACTATATTGATTTTGTTGTTAGATTTACCACCGACAGCATAGAGTTGACCACCTGAGCAACTCCCTGTTCAATTTCATTGGCTTATATGGAAGAGTGAAAACTATGCCACTAAGTTTCCGAACACTTTAAGGATCAGTTGAAAAATGGTTCACAATTTTCTTTAAAATATTATCCCATTTATTATAAAGACCATTTATTTGGATAGTAAACATTATTTTATTCTTTTTATTCAAGAAATAAGATATTAGAAGACAAAATTTAACACGAAATTTTAAAGAAATAAATGCATGCTTTGTTTACATGCGATCCATTGAAATCATATTAAAGTCATAGAAAAAATGTTTACATGTCAATTCTTATAGCTTCACATTTGCGTTACAAATATTTGCAATTTGTTTTTATGCATATCGGACATTTAACATTTGCACTATGAAAGTTATGTATTCGCCAGACTTTCGCAACCATGCATTTATGGAAGCACCCTTTGTCGAAATTCAATAATGTTTCTATAATATTTTATTGTTAAATACACTTATCCCAACGAAAATAATATGTATCTTATATTAATTGCTTCTATTAGTCTTATCAATTTTGTTAAAAATTATTTTTAGTAAGTTTACCTACTTCAAAATATTTTTGTTTTGATAGTTTCGTCCAAAAAAAAGGTTTGGTTTGAAATTTGTGGAACACTTGCACTTTGCAATGCAGGCGAAGTGTAAAAGAAATATATTTATCACCGAACACACCCTCATGTTTGCCAACATTTATTTAATTCTTGTACTTCTTGACTGCCTCCTACATTTAACTAGCCGAAACTCTATCTTCACTAAAATACTTTTGCAGAATACTACCTTATTTTTGTTTACTAATGTGAAATTTGACAAATCTGGACGTTTAAAGATTCGTAGAATCTAAATCCGTCATTTTTAGAGAGATGTCTGCGTGTGGTTGTCTACCTACGTACGAGATACCGATTTTCGTCCACAGAAACTCAAAAAGGAGTAGAGATATCGTATTAATTTAAATTTCCTTCGACAGGTTATAACAAAAGAAGCTGAAAGGACTTTCCTAAAAATTTGATAAACTGTTTTTTCACTATATTATGTAGCAATTAAAAAAAAATTGGTTGGTCGCAAATATCTCAGGAACTTGACTTAAAATAAATATTTTTGTATACATTGTGATGATGTGATACAGATTTGGTATACATACATTTGAAAAAAAATCAACATATCGTTATTTTTTTTAAATAGAAAAACAAAAAAGAAACTTATTGGCGATCAAATATACAATTATATGTACATACAATGAAGAAAAAACGATATTATCTTGAAAACAGAAAAAAGTATTTGAAATCATGTTTTTCATATCTGGTAAAATTTTATGGTTACATAAAAAAGTACAAAAAATTCTAACAAAAATTTGACTTAAATATCTCCAGAGTGGGCAACGATATTAAAATCATATTTATTTTATTTTATACATAATACAACTGTTAACATATGGTTAATTTTTGACAAATATCGAATTGAAAGTATGTATGTATTTAAAAATAAAAATAAAAAAATAAAACTAAAATTTAGCACTGTATTAGTTCCAGAAATTTCTTTAGTCGGATATTTTTTTTTTAATAAAATTATTATAAAATCGATTATACAGTTTTTAAAAAGTAACAAATAAAGAATTAGTTTTCAAGTTGTAATGCGAAGTTATCAGTCTGGATCGCACCCAGCTTTTTTTTTTGTTTCCAAATATAGCTGTTCGTACATAGATACAAAAAATTCTCCAAGGACCACCACAAGACCGTAAACTGAACGTAACTACATTTTTACGACTTTAAACTAAGAGTAGGCATGCCACTTTTTGAGAATAGAGCATTCTGTAGGTATAATGGCAAAAAGTTGTTCCTCTAAGTGATATAATGTATGTATAGCTAAGGAGTTATCACTAGTCGGACCAACTCTTTCAGTCGCCATTGTAACATTTAGTAACAGAATGTATAAATTTGAATCTTGTATGGTTTGTTAATTCATTTATCATTATTTTCCTGCAAATCAGCTGTTTCAAAACAAACAAACAAAATGACATTTTAATGAATTCGTTGCATATCATAAGGAATGGTTTCCAACTAGATTTCGAGATGATTTATTCTGATGATAAATCTACATAAATCTCGATTTAGTACCCGGTGGAAAAGTAGAGATTTAGGTAGATTTATCATAAATCTTCTTGAAATCTTGAAGATTTACCAAACAAATATAAATCTCCTCAAATGAGAATTTAGATTAAATCTCCTCGAAATCTTATTGGAAACCATTCGTTGAATACTTTCAGTGAACTAAAACACCTAATTGTATGCAACATATTGAAATACAGTTGTACGTACCTACATTATGTAGATACAAAATTTCTCAAGGTTACAATTGCGAATACTTTTTAAAATTGATTTAATAGAAAATAATAAATTTTAAGACAATAATAATAATAATAAGTTTCAAAAATCTGTTACTAATGATGATAACAAACAAGTCGTGGCGACTGAAAGAGTAAAAATCCAACAAAAGTCAAAATCAATCTGATTGTGTCGAATTTATGGCCATTTTTAACAATTCACTTAGTTAAAAAGATTATTCAACTATTTAAAAAAGATCTTAATATTTTACTAACTCTTGTCTTAACATATTGCTTAAGTTAAAATCCCAAAAACGCTACTCTAACTTTTAGCAAGTTGCTATGTCCATAATGATATTTGTTATTATCTTAGAAAAATTGACTTCCGAATTTTACTTGAAACAGTTGATTTGTTTGTTTTATATAATTCGTGAGCTTTTTTTCAATGATTCCCATAAGATCCACAAAGATAAATTGAAAATGAATCAGATTCTGCTTCTGAAGGTATAATAATTATATTCTAAGGCTCTGCAGTTCCAACTTATCTAGTTTAAATGGGTCTAAGATGAAATTTGGTTGGCAAAACCCAACCCCATCATCCCCTTGCTATTGCCGACCAATAAGAATTCGATGTATACAAGAAACACAAGAGAGAATAACAGAAGTAAAATAGATTACATAGGAGATAGGAAAGAAACGAAATTAAAGAACTTTCCGCTACGGAACATAGAAGATTGTGGCTTAAACTAAAAGTTTGCATGAATGCCTGCAGTGCTGTAGTTTTTCTATTCGTTGTCATGTTAGAAAGAAGTGTTCATCGAAAATAAATAGGTACGCTAAGGAATCGAATACACAATTTTGTTTCCCACATTCCCACATAATGGCAATGTTTTTATTTAACTGACCTACACATCTTGAAATAGTACCACTTTTTCAGGCTTTCGGATTAGAAAATATAATATTTACTGTTCAGGTACCGAGGACTGAATTTTATATTTTGAGACTCAGTTTACAAATGTATGTATACCTATGTGTATCTATGTACATATGAATTTATACTTTTTGATTTATATGACTTCAAAGAAATTAGAAAACAAAATTTAGTAAAATTTCCTGCTTTAAAATACATTATGGAAGAGAAGTTCTAGAATATATTCAATATCAGTCTGCATTTAATTTTCGTGAAAAATGAAATTAGGTATGTACATTGTACGTGTTATGTATGTATGTAGATAGGAAGTAGGTAGAGTAAAGTCGGGTATTGTGGACCACCAATCATGTTTTTGCTAATAAAACTCAAACTATCCGTGCATGTATATGTATTTTATTGTATCATAAAAAAAAGAGGCTGGGTGCGACCCACACTGATAACTTCCCATTATACATAATTTGAAAACTTTGGGTTCCTGATAATAATTGATTAAATTTTGATGTTAGTTGATAACAATTTTATTAACATAAAAAATATCAGAGACATTTACCAATTTTTTTAGAAATATTTTATTATTTGTAGTTTTTCATCAATATTTTACCATTTTTTAGGTATTGGCAAATGCATTACTAGTAGGTTGAAAATAAAATACATTTGAAGTCAATATCATTGTTTGTAGTGATGATATTTAAGCCGAAAAGCAATTAAGGACACTTTTCTGTAAATTTTAATTTTAGTTTTTTTATTTTATTACCTATAAAAAAATGTGCTTTCGACATTTGTCAAAAATATACCATAAGTTGACAATTCTATTATAGTTTTTTATTTTAGTATAAAAAAATGTGCTTTCAACATTTGTCAAAGATATACCATAAGTTGACAATTCTATCATGCACAAAATATTCAAGTCAACTACTTTTGAAATTTTTCGGCTAATGTTTGTTTAAGTTTTTTTATATTTTGTAAAACAACTTTCAGTTCTATATTTGTCAAAATTGTAGCGTATATTAATAATTGTATGTTGTTTCAGCTAAAAGAAATTTGAAGTCAATATCGTTGCCCATTCTCGTGATATTGAAGTCAAAAAACATTTTTTATCAACTTTAGGTAGAATTTTTTGTACTTTTTTATTTTTTGTAAAAAAACTGTCAATTCAAATTTTTCTAAAATTTTAGCAGTACCTACTTTGTCCCACCTCAAATGTCCCATAGAACAAACCTTTAATTGTACATTTGCAATACAAACATTTTTCAATGACAATGACATCTAAAATAAAACACATGAGTTAGTTTTTTGCTAATATAAATGACAAAAATATAAAAGATTCAATTTTATTTATGATATTATTTTTATTGAGAACAAAACAAGTAGTAAAAACACAAAAAAATTAACGCAGAACAGTTGTACGTATAACAAGAAAAACTACTTTACATAAAGACAAACAAAACAAATTTCCTTTAATTTGCAACTCTTTCTCTTCGTATGATAATCTGCCTACGCCAAGCCTACATTACTCATTATTTATTACATTTTTGTATTACAACGTTCGCAGGTCCTTCTCATTTTCTCTCCTCAAACTTCAAAATTCCCAACAACCTCAAACGCCTTAACAACCTCAAACGTCCCAAAAACCTCAAACGTCTCAACAACTCAAAACCTGCGACAAGTCATAGCCTGTTACAAAGTCATAGTCTGTTACAAACTCATAATGTCCCGAATCTAGTTCGACTGGTACTTTTGAGGTATAATACAAAACGAAACGATGCACTCATTCATTTTCAATACAAATACAATCGTCCATATAATTTTGAGATAGAGATAGTCAACTTTATTCTTCATCGTTCATCCCAAAAGATCACCACACATGAATCAACAACAAGAGAGACAGAGAGACACGAGAATTTTTTTGTCTGGAGACGACAAAGAGTAAACAGTAAAGATACATATTTCGTTGTTGTTTTTGTGAGGTGTGAGGTAATACATTTTTTTCCTTTGAGGTGATGGGACATTTCAAAGTGGTGTATGGGACATTTTGTATTGCCTCTTGTATGAGGTACACATCACTATCGGGATGCTGGAGTTAGGCTGTTGCTAACTTAAACGGCTATCAATAGTCTAATTTCATATGAGCCACTAGGTGAACGCATTATTAAGGCCAGATTCCGGAGTAGAGTACGCAGCATCACCATCATTCAGTGTTACGTCTCAACGGAACTCTCCCCAAACGAAGAAAAAGAAGGCTTATACAGCAGAATTCTCTACAAAATAACCAAAAAACTCGCTGGAGGACCAACTCAGAAGGTGGAAGGAGCATTTTGCTCTTGTATTAAATCATTTTTTTACAGTAACAGGCAAATGACATCTCCTGAGTTGTCCGATGCAAACAATTCCCGATTATGCACCGCATTCCCCACTAAAGAAGAGATATGTACCGCCATTAAATCACTGACTGACCCAAAAACAGGAGACTTGTTGAAGTGCGAAAACTGGAGGGGTATTTTCGTTTTGCCTGCAGTTGCCAAAATAAAAGCAAATATTGTTTTAGATCGCATTAAAGAACACCTCGAAGCATCGCTCGACGATGAACATTGATTTCGAGAAGGCTTTCGACAGCGTCAACAGGGAGCTTCTCTGGCTTGCTTTGCGGAGGAGGGCTATACCGGAGAAACTCATTGCTATTAACAAAGCGACTCATGAACTCATGATGGGTCTTACACGGAGGTAGGTTGTCTGAAGAATTTGAAGTCCAAAGCGGGTACAGACAGGGCTGCATACTGTCACCAATCCTGTTTTTATTAGTGATAAGTTATGTACTGCGGATGGCTTTGACAGGAAGCGGAGGAATAAGATGGACTCTGACAACTTACCTTAAACATCTCGACTACGCTGACGATGTTTGCTTGCTTTCCCATAAGATCATGGATCTCCATCAAATGGCAACAAGGGTGGAGAAAGAAACATCAATTGTGGTGCTGAAAATCAATACGGGAAAAAAAGATGTTCAGCCTCGGGAGCTCGCAAACATCCGCTCCGATGAATATTGGTCAACAAGCAGTAGAGAAAGTAAAGAATCTCTACTGAAAAAGGAACCGAACTTGACATCATCAGCCGCATCGGAAAAAGCAAAGGCTGCGTTCGGAATGTTGTCCAATGTTTGGAGGAACATGTTCTCAGCTTGAACACAAAGTTACGACTGGTTAACTCCAACGTCAAATCAGTTCTGTTATATGGATGCAGCACCTGGAAAATAACAACAACAATAACCAGGAAACTGCAAACCTTCGTTAATAGGTGTCTTCGGGTTTTCTGGCCTAATAGTATGTCTAACGAGGACTTAAATAGGCGAACAGGTCAGGAACCCGTCGATACCATTATACGAAGGCGCAAGTGTTAGTGGATTGGACACATGCTTCGAAAAGGTAATGACTGCATTGCTGGCCAGGCAATGCAGTGGAATCCACTCACACAAGAAGGAAGAAGAGTTGGTAGACCGAGAAGCACGTGGAGAAGAATAGTTGAGAAGAAATCCGCGAGACTAGGAAAGAACTGGAGGGAGCGAAAATACATCGCTGGAAACCGCACACTATGGCGCGTATGAGTAGTTGAGGCCCCATGTCCCGCTAGGGAGCACCAACGGACTTCGTAGGTCTGAGGACCCAAGTAAGTAAGTATATATAGGATCGGTCTGATGACCGATAAGTATAGCCAGTGTGTTATGTGGGTTTGTAGTCCCCACTTGTTACCTATGGCTTTTTTACTGGAGAATAGAGCTACTGTAGCTTTGTTAATTCTCTCTTGTATATTAAGTTTTCAGCTTAATTTCTTGTCTAGAAAAAGGCCAAGGTACTTTGCTTTATCTGAGAATTTTCTCGGAATTCCGTATATGCAGGGTGGGTCTATGTGGGGACTTTGTATCTCCTCGTGAAGAGAACCAGTTCTGTTTTCTGCGGGTTTAACATAAGTCCACAACGATCTGCCCGAATAGTGAGCTTGTTCAAAGCATTTTGAATCAGCTCCTTTAGTGTGTTGAGATGTTTTCCTGATACAGCTATAGCAACATCATCTGCATAGGCAATCACTCTGTTCCCCTCTCGTTCTAATGTACTTAGTAGTTCATTTACTACTAAGTTGTAGAGGAGAGAAAGGACACCGCCTTGTGGTGTGCCTCTACTTAACGTTCTTCGGGTAGTAAATACGCCCAGTTTGGAGTTTATTATTTATCAACTCATTGATCGATTTATCTACCTTCAATGATGACAGCGCAGAAGTGACTGCGGATGTGTTTACGTTGTTGAAAACTACCAAGGTGTACTCTTTGTGCTGAAGGGAGTATTCCATTTTACGAACTAATGTGTGTATAGCAGTCTCTACAGATTTCCATTTAATGTAGGCATGTTTAGCATTAGATAGTAATGATTTATCAATAGCCGTGTTTTATTGGTAATTAAAAATACTACCTAGTAAAATTGTACATGGTAAACAACAACACCTCAAAAGTGCTAGTATTTATCCATAGTATTTTAGTGAAGATAGAGTTTCATCTAGTTAAATGTAGGAGGCAGTCAAGAAGTGCAAAAAATATGCAAATGTTGGCAACATCAGTGTATGTTCGGTAACAAATACACTTCTTTTACACTTCGCCCGAATTGCAAAGTGCAAGCGATTCACAAATTTCAAACATTTTTTTGGGTTGAAATTATCAAAACAAAATTATTTCGTAAGTAAACTTACTAAAATCAATTCTTTATAAAATTGATAAGACTTTTAGGATCAAATCATATAAGATAAAATAATTTTCTTTAGGGTTAGTGTATTCAACCATAATAATAATCACGTTTAATTATGGAAAAAATTATTGAAATATGCTTGTTCTCATTACAAAACTGACAAAGGATGCTTACATAAATACATGGTTGCGAAAGTCGGACGAATGCATACCTTTTAAAAATGCGAATGTTAAATGTTCGATTTTCATAAAACCAAAACCCAAATATTTGTAGCGCAAATGTGAAACTATAAAAAGTGACATGCAAAGATATTTTCTTTGACTTTAATATGATAGCATGTAAACAAAGCATGCATCTATAAAAACACATAAAGTAATATGAATATTGTATTCAGAAGAATAAAATGGTGATTATGTCTTTACAGGCAACTTAAAGTAACTTCTCAATATTTTTAACATATTAAGTATTACTTAATAATTTCATGTTGAATTTTGTCTTTTAATATTTTATTTATTGAATAAGAAGAACATAATTATGTTTACTATTCAAATTAATGGTCTGTATAATAAATAGAATAATAATTTAAGGAAAAAGTGATCCACAATTATTTAACTGGTCTTTAAAGTTGCCATATAAGCCAATAAAATTGAACAGGGAGTTGATAAAATGGTTAACTTTAATTTATGGGTGGTAAATCTAACAAGAAAATCAATATGTATTTAAAGTTTTACTATAAATACTAGTGAAACCCCCGCCCGCTTTGCAGGGCGTTACAAAAATGGTTTTTTAACTTCCCATGGGAGGTTATTGTTATCGGTCCGATTTGTCAAACTGAAAGTTTAAAGTAAAACTTAAAACTACACCTAACCTGACTAGAAACAACTTAAAACTAGAACAACCACAGCGGCAATGCTATTTTTTTTTTTTTTATAGTGCCACTGTCCCTACTCTACTTATACTAATTAACTTAAGACTAATAAACAAGTATGTAAGCCGGCCAAGGAAAAACTACCCCACTGAACCGGAGCTCCGCTATATCTCGGGCGAGGATGTCTCGTTCGTATAAGAGTCGCCGGTCTACGGTTCTACGCCTGACGTGGTAGATAAGCGGTACTGCCAATCTATCATGTACCATGCCGCATGGGTCTAAATAGAAGAATGCCTCTGGTGGGATAAAGCCGCTCAAGCGTGACATACCGAAGTATTCGTCGTTACGCAATTGCTTTGGTTAGGCTACCTATAAGATCACTGGTATAAATGCTGAAGAGGATCGGCGAATTGAGCGCTCCCTGTTGAAGACCGTTTTTAATTTCGAAGATGATGGTAGAGGTTACATGGCCACTTTTGACAACAAACTTTTTACCATTGAGCATATCATAAAGCATATACAATAATGACTTACTGATGCCTAGTCTGGTGAGTTTTAGGTACAACCCTTCTAACCATATGGTGTCGAAGGCTTTCTCTAAGTCCACCAGAACAGCACCCGTGCATTGTTTCTTGGACTTGTTCCATTGGATATCAGAAACGAGCTTAGACGCGGCATGAATACAGTCATGTCCTGCCTTGAACCCGAACTGATTATCCGGAATTATTGTGTTGTCCACAGCCCTCTTAGTCAGAGCCCTATTAATTACCTTCTCGAATACCTTGCTGATGCTTGGAAGAAAACTTATTGAACGAAGATTTGAAGGGTTCGAGTTGTCCTTTCCCTTTTTCGAGAGAGGATGCACCACAGCTGTCTTTCAACGCACTAGATAATATTCATTATTCAGCGCGTTGTTAAACAGTGTACTAGGAATGTCAATAGCTTCAATCGGTAAATGTCTTAACACAATGTTGGGTATGCCATCGACACCTGCTGACTTTTTGTTCTTTATTGAATTGAGGATGAGCTGGAGCTCTACCTTCGTGATGAGCAAGGGACTTGAACCCGTTCTTTCGGCGATTATAGCATTTGCTAAGAAATCGTCATCAAACCGGATGAAACCACAGTTCTCGGATCGCCAATGAGTAATATCATTCTTCAGATAGAAGTGGTGAAGTAATGTCCGTTCCATTGTTCGTTTTATTATACTGTCCATCTTTTCAAGGTGTTGGTCGATTTCAACGTTTGTCAAGTTACGGTTGTTTGGCGGAGATATGTCACTCGAGCTGAGTTCTCTTGCTAGAACTTGGGTGAAACGTGGCCAGCGCATCTTACTATAATTGTAAGAGTGCGCTGGTGCGAATTCCTCCAGTTCCAGAAGCTCGTTGGGGATCTGCATTAAAACAGCCAAGCCGCAGTGGTCGCTGTCTTAGTCAATTGTCTGAAGACAATTTCTTGGGTGAGTGCTTAATTTGTCAGTTACTGTCAGTCTTGTGTCGTATAGCATGAGGTCCAGAAAAGAACCGCTTCTTGGGTATGATGGCTTTTCAGTAGCCAGCAGGTCGACACCATACTCAACACTGCAAAGATTCATCAAATTAAACAAATGATTACCTCTTGTGTTACTTGTTGGATTTCCTTAATCTCCATGTTTGGCGTTCAAATCTCCTGCCAATATGAAATAGTTCTCTTCCAAGCCCAGTTTAAGTACTCTAAAAAGAACCTCGAGCTCTGATATGAAATTAGT
Organism: Scaeva pyrastri; assembly: GCA_905146935.1. NCBI lineage: Eukaryota > Metazoa > Arthropoda > Insecta > Diptera > Syrphidae > Scaeva > Scaeva pyrastri. The sequence continues at coordinate 86,896,162 of LR989927.1, forward strand.
TGGCTGCGGAGCATCAGCCGAAATCAAATATAAGCGTTTACCTCTAGAGAGGGAAACACCTATGACGCAGACTTCCAAGGTCTGATGCTTTCGCAAATCATTATTGTATATGACTTTATGATTAATACCTTAACGTATGAAGATTGCAACACCACCTCCTTGATTAGAGTTGGGTCGATCCCTTCTTAAGATGTTGTAATTTTTATGAGTCAGTTTGTGTTTCTGGTTTAGCTTAGTTTCGCTAGCCATAAACACATCAGGACTGTGGTCTTTCAACAACTGAAACAGAGTGGCTCTTCGTTCGATCCTAATCAATGAATTTACATTCAAACCTAGGATCCTGAGGCGCGACTTCGGCGGCGCGCCCTTAACCCTGAATATGCGCTTGGCCAGGCAACAAAGAGTAGAGATAATCTACCCTTTCGCCTTGCTCCCTTATCTGACTTTGCAGTCCTGTCATCTGGCCTTGGATGCTCAGCAACAAGGCTACAATGCCTGGCTGTCCCGCCATCACCTGAGGCACTTGGGCCTGTGGGGCGACCGGTGGTGGAGCCTGTCTCGTATTTCCCCTTCCTTTCGCATAGTTGGCGTAAGAAATGTTGGGATTAACGATAGCACTTTTTATTGTTGGAGCTTGTCTTACGGGAAGACATGCGGCTTTTTGCCTGGCCTGTTTTTCCCGTATCGCTTGGACCTTAGGACAGCCCCGATAATTAGCAGCGTGCCTCTCGTTCCCGCAGATGACACACTTGAGCTGGGCCATGTCTTCGACCCGCTCTGTCCCTTCGGCGCATTTCACACAGCGCAACAGCATTTCGCAGTTGGCCGCAGCGTGACCGAACCTTTGGCAGCGCAATGCATTGCAGCATGTCGTCATGCCTCTTTAATTTTTCCCACTGTATGACCTGGTAGTCTAGGACGGTTATATTCCTTAGACTCTCCAGTCTACTTTGGGGCGACAAAGTTACAATAGAGATTGGCAGTTTATGCCCCTCCCGTCTGGACTTGACCGTGGTGAATGGCTTGGCCCCGACGAATTCGAGGTCATCACTGGCCTTTGAACGGAGCTCATCTAGGAGTTCTCCAGGTTCCGTGCAGGAACTGATTCCTTTTAACAGGACCGTTTTTGGTTTTTCACTATTAGGAGTGAAGCTGAAGAATTCAGCGGTGGCTTCTCTAAGACACTCTTTTACTAATTTGTACTCGGCCAATGTGAGGCATTGAACCGAATACCTTTTTTGTACTTCATTAATAATTTTTAAAGTGAAATTGTTATTAGTGGCCGACTTACATACCTGTTTTACGTCCTGAAGGTCGACCTTGTATGTGCGAATGGGTGGCACTTTTTCGGACTTTTGGTTGCTGTTGGTGTTGCTGTCTCACTGCTACTGCTGGTGCTGCTGCTGTTGTCGCTGCTACTGGTGCTGATGTTGATACTACAGCTTGTGCTACTGATGCTGCTACAGCAGCTGGGACAATTTTTGCTGTTGTGGCAGTTTTTGGGGCCCCTGATGTACTGGGGACTTTTTGTGCCGACCCTGTAGTTTGCTTGGGCGGCTGCTTTTGTTGTTGTTGTTGCTGCGGCACCCTTTGTGGCTTGGGTGCTGCCGACGGTGCAGCTCTAGTTTGCTGCTACTTTTGTTGCTGCTGCTTTTGTTGTTGGTGCTTCTGTTGCTGTTGTTGCTGTTGCTGCTTTCGCAACTCAGCCAGCTCAGCTTCTCTCCTCCGACTCGCCTCCTGCTTCTTCTTTAGGAGTTGCAGGAAGGGCTCCATTCGCTCTTTTATTTTTGCTATTTCGTCGTACATCTCATCTCGATGCTTTGGGCCTCCTCTACTTCGCCCTCTTCTTCCTAGTCCGAGGACGCCTCAGTCGACAGGAACGCAAACCTGTTGCTGTCCCCGGACCTGAACATGACCTCACCATCCTCTGAGACATATTCAATGTCGTCATCGGATAGTGAGGTGTTAAGTTGTTGCTGCATTTTTTTTGCTGCTATCGTTTTGGCTTTGCGCGCCGTCTCCGTGCCTTCAGCTGGCAGCTCAGCTGAGGCGACCGTGCAGCGGCGCTTAAGCGCTTAACCAAGTTCGACTTGCACCGAATCGATCTTCTTCTTTTGCTACTTGTTATTGTAGCTGCTGTTGTTATTGTCTGGGCCTCTTGCGAGGTCCCAGTTGATGATGCCGTTGGCGGCTTTCTTGTTGTTGATGATGTTTCTGTTGATGTTGTTGTTGGTGCTGGCTGGTCTGCTGTTGCTAGTCCCGCTGCTGTAGCTGTTCCACCAGTAGCAGATGCCGTTGATGACCTACTTCCACTTGCTTTCGATGGGACACCTTTCGATGCCCCAGCAAGCTTCTTCCCTTCCATATGTTTCCTTTTGAGAAACTTCTCCACTTCTATTTATTTGTTTTTAATTTTTATGTTAAAAAAACACTCGCCCGAGATGGGACTCGAACCTGGCACCTTCGGGTCTGAGTCCGACGTCTACTCCTCTGTGCTACTGCACACTTGAAAATATGGTAGTTAAAAGTTAAGTTGTAACACGCGATGATTTTACTATAAAACACTGTGAAAGCCGAAACACGTCCACTTGCTGACACAGTTGATGATCGACTGAGGGGGTCCAACGCCTCCTCCTGTGTACTACTGCACTATTAAGAATTCGCTGGTTAAAAGTATTGTTTGAAACTCACGGTGAATTTATTTAAAGTTCTGTGAAAGCCGAAACACGTCCTCTTGCTAAAACAGTTGGTGATCGACTGTAGAGCGGAGATCTTACCAGGACACCACGAGCTCTACTGATATAGGTGTGCGCAAATTCCTAAATATTGTTAAAATAAGCGACCAAAATTTAATTTCTTTGTTTAAAATATTTTCCATATTTTTTTATAATTTTTATTATACTTCTACTCTTATTCCTCTTTAATTTAACCCTGCAGTCGTCGCGCGGATTACTATTGTAATCCACTAATGTAAAATTAAGTATTCCCGAAAAACTAGTAGTGGAGATTCTTCGTCCCTTTTAGTACTTACAGTTATAGTTGGCACGTGCGCTCAGTGAATCGCGAGTCCCAGTCGTGGGTGGTTGGGTCAAGAGAGCTTTGTGAAGTTGCGTGGATTACTATTGTAATCCGCGCGACGACTGGTGCAAGTATTTTTTGCACTGGCAGATCATATGGCGAATGTCAAAAATTTGTTTTCCATGACTAATCCAGATACATTTGTTAATAATATGTTAATAATTCTTAGAAATCAATAATTAGCCAAAAACTTTAAAGATTATTTGAATTTTACAGAATCTAATACTAAAGTTCCTTTTTTTCTATGAAAAACGCTCAAGTTTTTATTTTTATATTTATTAATTTTGTTTTGTTGCATTTAGAAAAAATAAATTATTTTGTTTACTTTAAATAATATGTTATTTGATTTTGAAGCAAACTAAATTTGAAAAAATTAAAGCATCCTATTTATTTTTTAAATTTTTGAATGGATTACATATGTAATCCGCGCGACGACTTATGTAACATTTTGGTGCGCGATGACTGCAGGGTTACAAAAGAAATTAAGAAAATCGGTCAACCGGTCAACCGGTTTGGCGAACCGAACGAACACAAAAAAAACAGACTTTCTTTTATATATATAGAAGATAAGTAAAAAACATTCTAAACCAACTCGGTGTGCATTTCCATGCAAACTTCAACTTAACAAGCATTTTCCAACTAGACCCAATAATTTACACAATTATACATTCTTCGAACGCGCCCCATGTAGAACAGCTGTTGTTTATTTTGATTTAAAACTCAAATTGAATTTTTAACTAAAATGTATAGATGTTAGCCAGACATTTTTTTAACAATTGAGTTTGTATATTTACAACTTTTGTTTGCAGTATGCATTTAATTTTTTCTATTTTCATGTGCACATTTGACTTTTGTATATTGTCCGTGACCGAAAATTTTGATTTTTGATATCAATAATTTGACAAATAATGTAAGGACACCAACTTTAAGAAGAAGTGAATATAAAAGCGAATATAGCGTTTTATTGGTACTCGAATACTATGTTAGGGATATATTAAAATTAAAACGCAGCTAATGATTGCCCTTAGGTGTATATCAATCAGACGTTCAAAGGTTTTAAGAAGGAATGATGATTGACTTATAGGTTTGCCAGCCTTGGGAATAAAGACAACTTTGACTTCCCTCCAAGACAGAGGAATAACAGCCAGAGCGATACAACTATTCATGATATTGCTCAGAATAGGAATTAGTGTATCGAAATTATTTTGTAATTCTGCTGGAATTACTCCATCTGGCCCAGCTGATTTTTTTTTTAACTTTCCATAGGGAGTTATTGTAATCGGTCCGATTTGTCAAATTGAAATTTTTGACAAATGTGGACGTTTTATGGTTCCAAGAATCTAAATCCGTCATTTGTAGAGAGATGTCTCTGTGTGTGTGTGTACGTAAGTTCGTACGTATGTACGTATGTACGTATGTACTTATGTTTTAACATACCGTTATTTTTTAAAAAAGGAAAAACTAAAAAAAAATTTTTTGGAGCGGAAATATACAATGAAGGAAAAATAATATCATCTTAAAAACCATTTATGCCATGTGAAATGTGCTCTTTGACATCTGGTAAATTTTTAAAAAAAATTGAATTGACAGTTTTTTTTACAAAAAATAAAAAAGTACAAAAAATTGTGCCAAAAGTTGGTAAAAAGTGTGTTTTGACTTGAATATCTCCAGAATAAGCACCGATATTGACTTCAAACTTATTTGTGTTTATACAAAGTACAATTATTAATATATGCATCAATTTTGACAAATATCAAATTGACAGTTTTTTTACGAAAAATAAAAACTAAAACCAAAATTTACAGAAAAGTGACAAAAATTGTTTTTCGACTATCATCGCAACAAGCAATTGACTCAAATGTATTTTATTTTCAACATGAAGCATTTGTTAATACCTTAAAAAAGGTAAAATATTGACGAATATTAAATTGACAATTTGGACAATAAATACAAAATGGGAAGTTATAACTGTGGGTCGCACCCAGCCTCTTTTTTCCTTTGTAAACAGGCCTTGATTATATTGACATCTATATGAGTCAGTATTATCAACCTGAGGAGCTCTTCCTGGAAAATGTACATCCAGGAGCAAATTGAGTGATTCTTCACATAAATTTATCCAGGAGCCATGAGAGTTTCATTTTTTATAAATTTTTAGGAGTTCTTTATATGTTTCCCAATCAGATGCAACTCTTGTTATTTAAGCCTTATCAAATCTTTTCTTATAGGATCAGGCCCTGAGTTCCACCAGTGTGGTTTATTTTTTCCTCTAATTTGTATTAGACGGCAAGCTATTTCCAGAGATTTGTTTGGGCTTTCGTGAGGTCTTTGACTAAGGTGTCAAGTTCCTTAGAGTTGGAAGATTTTTTATAGAATTTAGGTTTAGTTAACCTTTTAAGTGTTTCCCTGTATATGAGCCAGTCTGTTTTTCTAAAGTTACGGAAAGAGGATTGGCTTGGAGGTTCATCACTTCATCTGTGATCCGAAAATGAGTGATCTTTTGATACTTTCCAATTTTAAATGATGTTTTGAATTTTGACTGTGACAACAGTTATAATCTAGCACCTCTTGTCTAGTTTTGGTTACAAATGTAGGTTCGTTTCCTGCATTGCTTATTTTAAGGTTAGTACTTAATAAATAAAATCGAAAAGGGACTGACCTCTATCGTTTATATTTGTTCTTCCCCGTAGCTCATACCGTATGGTGTGCGTTGGCGTAACTATCAATAACTAGGCTGATTTCCTGCCTTTTTGCTTCCTCGATCTTTCTCTCTAGGGTTTGTCCCGGGAGAGGGCCAAGGTATTCATGGCCGAGATAGGGAAGGAGTAATGTTTGCCCCCACCTCATCTTTTTTGTAGACCTTAAGGTTGATGGTTTCGAAACCAAACCTTATCACCCCTTTGGATTGCACCAGAGGAGCAAGGGACTCTTTATTGATGACTATAATAACACCTCTATAGAGCCCCTTTTTCTCTTCCAGTTTCGCAACTTTCCAGTTATTGTTGGGAAGGGATGGGTTCGGTAGCCGGATCATTTAGAGTATTACTTCCAAGCTGGTGAGTTCGGCTGTATTATGGTTCGAGCTCTTGGCCTGCATGGGATATTCTCCTTTGCAACAAATTCGAGCTTATCCCCAGGCCACACCTCCCCTAACCGGCTAACATCTAACGATAGAAGATCGCGCGATCTCTTATCCGTCACAAACCATGAGTTTGATGTGGCCTTGATGCCATCCTCCATCGTTTGTGATTGGTGGTGGTCCTGGGTTTTCCATCATGATTCCCATGAAGGTCAATTGGAGCTTCCCTTTTACCATCTGCTAAAGAGACGGGCCGCCTACGTCAATTTTGTAAATAATTGTGACTTGTTTGAAATTTGTGGAGTGCTGAAGTTAAGCACTTTAGGGAGTTTGAGTTCGGGAGTGTTTTCCTCCACCGACCTTTGACGTTTGGATTTAGAATCCTCGCCGCCGCCGGCCGGTCTTACCGCTCTGGTACTAACAAGTATGCTTTTTGTCCACTTTATTTTAGCTTCATGCTGAAAGGACCCTTCGATTCCAAATTATTCACTAAATCTTTTCAGAATCCTTTCAGCATTCCGTTTGTCCTCTTTTAGGAGGCCTTACTCAGTTAGCAGGTTTTCTTCTGCTTTCTTTGGGGCCTTCTTTCGGATTATGGGCCTCCTTAGAGGTGGAAAGTCCATTATACACAGACTTTCCACCACTAGATACCGAAGTAGGTTTTGAAGTAATCACAGTCCTAGCACAAATGGTTGGTTCAAGAAAAACTTTTTCTCCACTCTTGCCGTCAGTAGTGGAGCTGAGGGAATCTTCAGCTTTCCTACATCCGGCGCGAGCAGGAGATACAACAGGCGATTTTATTGCCACACTGCTGGCCTGTCTTGTTTTTGTTGTTTTTTTCATCCATAATAATCTCACGAGTATCGAAGAAAGGGTGGTTTATCTGTACAGAGATCCGTATATACAGATAAGGCTAGTTAATTTGGAGGTTGCCAGGTATCCAGATACTCCATTAATGACTGAGCTATGTATTTTTTAATTGGGCCCTCAGCCTGGCTGATCATCGGCAAGGGTCATGTAATACCTACCTAAGATCCGATTTTGGGAGGTTGTAAGTTGGGAAGGAGATGAGAGTGAGGGGAATAGATGGATAAAAGGTGGCTTTTCGCCGTACCTTGTGTTGCAGAGTTTGGGATCTGAGGTGAGGTCAGAGGAAGATGAGCGTCCTTTGTTTTTAGGACTCATCTGGAGAAAACAACTCGAAAAGTTCAACGCTCAGGTAGAAGAATTCGGACATTGCATTTGAAAGATATTAATAGTTTACAAATAATGGTATGGCAGTTGCGAGAAATTTCAAATAAAACAAAAATTTGCTATCAAAATGGACATATTTTAGTATTTATTAATTTATTAGATATACAGGATGATTTGCATAAGATGCGACAAAGAGCTACAACGGTAGGTGGGGTGAAGAAAATAAACTAAGAATATTAAAAAAATACGGTAAGACCTATAATGTTTGGTTATATATATTTTGATATTGTTATTTATGTAAAGGAAATAAATATACATACATATGTAGTTTAAAAAAAAAATAACAACACGATTAACATTATGTACCTAAATATCAAACTATGCCGAAAGGCATTAGCATTAAGTAAGTTAGTTGTAAGTTATTGATATATTGTTTTAAGAATTTTTGTCTAACTCAAAGTAGTTTTAAGATTGAAGTTAAATAAAAAATGAATTAAAAAAACGAAAAATATTGGACTTGTTGGCACTGAGCCACGCTTTTTTTCATTCTTTTTAGTTTTACAAATTATTTATATTTTGTATCTACTTTTTAGTTCGATTTGTTGTCAAAAAAAGAGGCTGGGTGCGACCCACACAGATAACTTCCGCTAAAATATAAAATGAACAGAAATACAAAGAATACACCGCGAAAAAATTAATTCGCTTAGTTTAAGAGCCCCCAGTAAATTTTAGGTCAGAAAGCTAACCCAAAAAGAAGGATATGGGTGGGAACTGTGGCAAATCTAACCTCAAAAATCCATGTCTTGCAGTACCTGGTCGCGGCCTTAGTAGCGTTACAGAAATCAAATTTGGGAATAATGTTAAACTTCTGATCACAAAAATTTGAGTCCAAGACAAATTCAAAGCGGCCATACAACTGCACATTCTCCTCCTTTTTAATCTGCAGGGACATACATACTTTCTCAAAGTTAGGTATAAAAGTATTGATCATAAACAGCTAGCCACGTATTTTTGTTGTATTCTTGCATGCTTTTTAGAAAACACTGTGAATGTTATTGAACATTATCACCATTATCAGCTTATATTTTGTATTTCTTTGACTTTGATGGTACATAGGTGAACGGATACCTCGATAAGGGTGATAATATGTACATACGTTATGTATTCAACAAAGCTGCTTACATTTTAATTAATTTTATGATTTAATCAAAATAAACCAAAATAAATCAACATAAGTTGATATTTATTGTAAAAGAGTTTTAATCTAAAACAATTCATTTACTTTAACAAAACTGTTATTAATAATCTTCTTCATCTGATGTTTCATATTCTTGAGAACTTCTTATTTGTGAAAGGTAGGTATTTATTTTCATTTCAAAATATATTGTAGTAATTTTGACAGCTTAGAACATTCAAATTATAAGCTATGTACTATCAAAATTGATTTTAGATTTACTTAGTTTAAGATTTATCGGATTTTATAACAGGGACGCAACAAAAGTAGAGCGACAGGGACAGCAACCGACGCCATATTTCCCGGCGCTCTTTTGACATTTCTCTTCAGTAAGGTTTGCCATTATTAAAATTTACTACCGAAATTCGGAGTCAGTGGCCTCAACGTTAAGAGCGCTGCTACGTCCAATTTATGGTCGTCATAATCGTCATGGCAGATCAACAATTGAGCTTCTAGTGGAAAAATTTGAATCCACAGACGTAGTACAAAATGTTGCCGTGCCAGTGAAACAAAGAAGTGCCCGTAGTGTCGAGAATATTGCTGCCGCTGAGGCTTCTGTTGCAGAAAGCCCAAATGTGTCTCTCACACGTCGCTCGTTCTCAAGCGTTGGGCATCTCTGTGAAGCCGTTTTGACGAATTTTGCGAAAAGATCTTGGCCTACATCCTTACAACATTAAATTGACGCAAGAACTGAAGCCGCTTGACCACCAGAAGCGTCGTTGTTCTTGAATTGTTGTTCTCTGGTGTTTCTACATCTGTCATTTGTAGAGAGATGTCTGTGCGTGCGTGTGTACGTACGTTCCTACGTTCGAGATACCCTTTTTCGTCCACGGTATCTCAAGAATCACGCGAAAACGAAAAACATTCATCTAGAGAGCAAATTAACATTCGGAAGATTCTTTATCCTTTTATAAATCGGAAATCCAAGCTTTGCCATGAAAACAAGCTCATAATTTTCAAAGTAATTTTTCAAGCAATTATGTTTTATGGGTCTCTCCTGCATGGGAAAATTCTGCAGCAAGTCATATTCCAAAATTACAAATACATATCACAAAATATACTTTTAAGAATGGTGTTGAACATGTCTTGGTGCTTTTCACCAAACAAACTGCACGCATTAGTTGGTGTTGATCAAGTTCATGAAGAACTGGTTCAGCACTTTTCATGTATTACAACAACAGTACATGATCTTGATATTTTTGTGGTTCTATTTTCGTGGTACCACCACCAAAAGAAGGGAAATTTTGAATTTGAAAAGGGTAGTGTTTTTGTTCTGAGTTGTCAAAACAAGAGTATTGCCATAAACCATGTTTTTTGATTTAGGGCTCGGTTCCGAATCGTTATGGCAAAGTTTACAATCTTAAGTTGCGTACTGAACGGCAGGACACAGACACATCGTCGCTGCAGACCAAAATATTTTATTGTTGTGAACATAATTTGCTCGGACCTCCTGTGTGGTGTGTATGCATGTCGACTATTTGCAGTTAAAGCATGTGGAAAATATGATCTGTATCGTTTTATTTTAATGATTTGAACCAGTTCATTTCATGTGCATAATAAAACGCGGCTATAGACTACATTTTGTCTCTTTCTTCCCCAAAATTGGGGGTGGAAGTTTGTATGGAGCATTCGGCAATTTTCAAGGTACTTACCTACTTACTTAGGTCCTCAGACCTACGAAGTCCGTTGGTGTTCCCTAGCGGGACATAGGGCCTCAACTACACCTACGCGCCATCGTGTACGGTTTCCAGCGATGTGTTTGAGCTCCCTTTCAGCTCTTTCCCAATCTTGCAGTTTCCTCCTCGACTGTTCTTCTCCACGTGCTTCTCGGTCTACCAACTCTTCTTCCTTTTTGTGTGAGTGGATTCCACTGCATTGCTGTCCAGGCAATGCAGTCATTACCTTTTCGAAGCGTGTGTCCAATCCACTGCCACTTGCGCCTTCGTATAATGGTGTCTATGGGTTCCTGACCTGTTCGTCTATGTAGATCCTCGTTGGAGATACGATTATAGGCCAGAAAACCCTTAAGATGTTTCGAAGACACCTATTTTTTTCAAGGTATATATTGGTGTGCGGACTATTTGTGACTAACAGAAAAATCGTGCATCATTTTTAAATTCCCATAGGGAGATATTGTAATTGGTCCGATTTGTCAAATTGAATTTTTTTTTACAAATCTGGACGTTTTAGGGTTCCTAGAATCTAAATCGGCCATTTTTAGAGAGATGTCGGTGAGTGCATGTGTACGTATGCAATGTAATGTGATAGAGATTTGGTATAAATTTGGAAAAAGTTAAACATACTGTTATTCTTTTAAAATTGATAAACTAAAAAAAATGTATGTCGGTAAAATATATGTAGGTACAATTAAGGAAAAATTATATTATTTTCAAAACAATTTTCTACAATGTGAAATGATGTCTTTGATATCTGGTAAAATTAATTAATTTTAGGAATAAGAAAGATAATCGCTTTAGTTTTGGATTTAGTTTTGCTTCGTGAATTGATTTTGTTGGTTTTGGTTTAAAGTAAATAAATAAAAATAAAGTAAAGTAAATAGAAACAAATATATGATGCCCGAGTTTATGTAATGGGACGAGACTTCGTGTCACACAACACTTTTTTAAAAGGCGTAGGGAAGGGTTAAAATGTTATGATCACACAAATCCCAATAATTCTCACAGATCAATCGTTCCAGTTTAGAAGGCCACAGTTTCGTCTTAAGCACAAGGACAAACATTAAAGGTGGATGGGTTGAACTTAGAAATGGACAATTTATTGTATGCAGCATGTTCACGGCGTGTATTCAATGCTCTGAATCTTTTTGTTCTATCCCCAAATGAAAAGACTAATATACTCTGATGCTTTCGATGAGTTATTCAATCGATAGCTCTGATCAAAATTAACAATTCTGCATTTTTATATTAAAATTGACCAAAAGTGTACTTAGTGACTTTTTGCAATAAACCGACGATCATTTATACTATTATCGTCGTTGTTTAAGCACAAATAATTGAACGGAAAAGTTGTAGTGATGCATAGTAGAATTAATGAAAGTATTTATCTTAAATAGGTTCTCATCTATCTTCAGTTGTTTGTTCTCTGCCAAGTCATAAACTTCTAATCTTATTAAATTAATAAATAAGCACTAGTTACATACTTGTATTGAAATCTGAGTATCTGTTTCAAATTATTACACTAAGCTTATGAGATTTCATACACAAATGCGAAAAGTACAGCGCAAAACGCTAAAAACGTCGCTGTCCCTCGCAATAGTGTTTTTTTTTTTTTAAGTGTTACTTATAAATTACTCAGTGGCTTATAAGATTTTAAACATAATTTCTTATAAAAATATTGTCCGCAGCGTTTCTTAATAGCGACAAATAAAATCCCTTTCGAGAAAGCATTTTATATGAAAATCACTATTTTTTTGTTGTTTGAATATACGAACACTCATAACGCCCTTTGTAACTATAGCCGTGTTTTATTGGTAAGTGAATATACAAGTGATGGAAAAGTGTTCGTTAAAAGCGGTTGGTCGTTATAAACGGCGTCGTTATAGGCGGCGTCAACTGTATTTTGAAAGTTTTACTGCAAATATACGTAAGAAAAATTCTAAACTAACTCGGTGTGCATTTTCATGCAAACTTCAACTCAACTAGCATTTTCATGCAGTTTGCAACTCGACCCAACAATTTACATAATTACACATTCTTCGAACACACCCCATGTGGAACAGCTGTTGTTTTTTTGTTTTTAAACTAAAATTGAATATTTAACTAAAATGTAAGAAGATAAGCCAGAAATTTCTTAAACAAGGGAGTTTATACATTTACAACTTTTGTTTACAATATGCATTTATTTTTTTCTATTTTCAAGTGCACATTTCCCTTTGCTATTTTGTACGTGACAGAGGATTTTGAAATTTGGACAATAATAATTTGACAAATAATGTAAGGATACCAACTTTATGAAGTCAATTTAAGAGTAAGTTCAAGAGCGTTTTATTTATATCGTAATACTATGTTAGGCATAGATTACTAATAAAACACGGCTTATAATAAGACAACTAAAAAAACTTATGATGCTGCTACAAAATAGCGATTATACAGATTTATATGACACCAACACGATACAAAATGCAACGTTTTTCTGTCGAAATCGTTTTCAAATTTATCGCGTTTATTTCGCCTTAGTTTAGTTTTAAATAGAACATGAAATCTCAAAAACTACAACAAGAAAAATGGTAAACAAAAACTACTTTTCGTACCCTACTTACATGTCTTTCAAATACACAAGTGTTATCAATTGTAACAACATTTATCTTCGAGCAAGTGTCAAAATTCTATCCGCAGTGGGATCCTACTTCTACTTTTATCAATTTTAGCAATTTAAAAATTGCTATTGACTTCAAATAAATTTTAAGATTGGAAAAAGTTCAACATATCGTAGAAAAACTAAAAACAAATGTTTGACGCTCACATATATCTACAATGAAGGAAACATTTTTGTATAAAAACAATTGTCTGCAATATGAAATAACGATTTTGACTTCAGGTGAAATTTTGGAAAAAAAAAATCAATTGACATAATAGAACTGATTACATATAGCACATTATGTATGTGAGTTTTTTTCAAAAAAATAAAACTCAAATTTAGAAATAATTGTCAAAAGATGTTTTCAGACTTAATTATCTTCACAAAATGCAATGATATTGACTTCAAATTTAATTTGCAACACAATGCATTTGTAAGTAACTTAATTTAAAAAAAGTCGACAAATATCAAATTGAATTTATTTTTACAAAAAATAGAAATATACAAAATGTTCGACATAAAATTGGTATGTAAATATTGTTTTTTCCGCTGCAATTTCCCGAGAATAAATAATTAACAAAATTGTTATCAATCAACATCAAAAGTAAATCGATTTATATCACTATTAGTATTATACAAATATACATATTGTTCATAAATCCCTTACCTCTGGTGGGGGGAAATTTAAGAACCGCGAGTTAAATAAAACACGGAGTTGTAAGGTCGGGTATGCTGTTTATTCGAACTAAAGTATAAAATCTTAACCTACGCTTATATATACTGTTTTAATCGTGATATCGATACACAAATTCTGAACTCAAGCGCAAGCAATCAGTTGCTTGTTATCTCAATTTGTATATGTGCTCAATTGCTCATGTTTGCTAGATAAGATATCCTAAGCAAACATAATGCCTATCACTTATCTCATCATCCTAGTGTTTAATGTTTGAACACATAATACATTTTATCTTGACATAAATCGAGAACGAGTTTAAAAAAAAATACTTTTCTTTCTTTCTTTTAAGTAACAAAACAAGAAATACTCCTTTTTATACAGTTTTATATATAAGACGTGGTTTCCTGTTAAGTTTTCGTGGTACATCTGCTTATCACTAATTACTTCCATGTGTTTATTATTCTTCTTGGATGGCTGAAGGTTCATAAAACATCCCTTCTTCTTGTGTTGTATCGGAATCCTTTATCGGTCATCTTTCCGTACGTTTAGAATAGTCTATCTGTGTTTGGGTAAGCTGCTGCCATAACATATACATATGCATGTGTACATATATGTAAAAAGGGAGGGGTTAATTTTGGCAGCTCGTGGCAACTATATTGTTTCTTTTACTTTATGTTAAAATATCGTTTTTTAATTAGTCACTAAAGATAAATCATCATGGTAAGTTACAGCGTCGAGCAACAGGTGCTGAAGGCGTCATCGTACCATAATTCTTCGAAAATGATGCTGGCCAGGCCGAAGATATATGGTTTGAACAGGATGACGCCACGTGCCACACAGCTCAAGACACAATTGATTTTCAGCACGAGCGGTTTCTTGGCATGGTAAAAAAAGATCGTTTGATTTGACAACTTTAGAATTTTTCTTGTGGAGATTTCTTAAGTCGCAGGTCTATGCGAATTCATTTCATACTACATTTACTCTTAAGACCTGGAGATACAATAATATTGATAGGTATATACATAAATTGATTTTTATATTATATTATAGGTATGTATAATGTGTATAGTAATACTTCAGAATCCTTTGAGGCTGATTTTGGTTTTGAAATGTTTGTCGTAGTCCAGATAAGGTTTAAAAAGAAAAAGGGTGCACATCTTTTCGATTTTCACAGTGGATTTAAGGTGTTCGGTAACCTTAAAGAAAAGAAAAACTAGAACATAATGAATAACAGGCGTAGCCTAGTGGAAGCGGTGGCTGATCGTAACTTAGAGTGTCCACATAGGCTAGTTTTTAAGAATTTTTGTTAAGCTTAGATTGATGAAAAATTAGGATAAATTTAAAAAAAGTGGCTGATCGGAAGTCGACCAGTCGCCGGTTCGAGTCCCAACCGGGGAAATATAATTTTGAAAATTTTACTAAATTGTAAAATTTTGGAAGCATTCTCACATAACAAAGAAGGAGAAGTAGAAACTGGTAGGAGCAAATGAATGATAAAAGCTCCTCAAGAACAAAAACAACGGCAGTGAAATAACCAACAAGAGAAGAATGGGCAGCAAATTTGATAAGTTGAGGAGTATTTCCGTCCTAAACAGGGCCGGACCTACCATATGTGCAGGACGTGCAAATGCACTGGGAGCAGAATTCCGGAGGCGCATTCTCGGGAACAAGGAAAACCATTGGGTGCAGGTTTTTGCTTTGCACAAATGTGTATTCCATAGGCCACTGTCCACAGTCCACACCATCCTCATACTCACATAACACAGAAACAAAAAAAGGAATCCTAATACACGCATCCACACTAACTCATAAGTGCGAGTTTTGTTCCTGCACACTGGGTCCCAAAACTTACATTCTACTCCAATTCCACAACCGATATGCCACGACGTACAGTGTGACAATTTCCCTATTATTTTTGAAAAATAATTAATTTTGTATTAATGAAATAAATTCAATAGACACGATATCAGGGAATTGAAAATAAAAATAAAATTACAGTTTATAGGGTGGTTAATTATATACCTTATGTTGATGGATGGGATATTACAAACTAAAAAAGAGGTTGGGTGCGACCCACACTGAAAACTTCCCATTATGCATAATTTGAAAACTTGGCGTTCCTGATAATAATTGATTCACTTTTGATGTTAGTTGATAACAATTTTATTAACATAAAAAATATCAGAGATATTGAATCTGAAAACAATATTTACCAATTTTTTTAGAAATATTTGTAGTTTTGTATTTATTGTGAGAATTTCAAATTATTATTCGTCAATATTTTACTATTGTTTAGGTATTGACAAATGCATTACGAGTAGGTTGAAAATAAAATACTTTTGAAGTCAATATTACTCCTTGTTGTGATGATATTTAAGCCGAAAAACAATTTATGACACTTTTCTGTAAATTTAAGTTTTAGTTTTTTATTTTTAGTAAAAAAACTGTCATTTCGACATTTGTCAAAAATATACCATAAGTTGACAATTCAATTATGCACAATATAAAATAAATTCGAAGTTAAAATGATTTATCACACTGGACATATTGATCTCAAGAAACTACTTTTGACATTTTTCGGTTAATTTTTGTTAAAGATTTTTATTTTTTGTAAAAAAAACTGTCAGTTCTATTTTTTTCAAAATTGTAGCGTATATTAATAATTGTATTTTGTTTAAGCTAAAATAAATTTGAAGTCAATATCGTTGCCCATTCTCGTGATATTCAAGTCAAAAAACATTTTTTACCAACTTTTGGTAGAATTTTTTGTACTTTTTTATTTTTTGTAAAAAAACTGTCAATTCAATTTTTTCAAAAAATTTACCAGATGTCAAAGACTACATTTCACATAATAAAAAAATGTTTTGAATATAATATCATTTTTCCTTCATTGTATATTTGCGCGCCAATTTTTTTTTTTAGTTTTTACTTTTTTAAAAAATAACGGTATGTTAAATTATTTTAAAATTTACACCAAACCTGTGTCACATTGCGTTCTAGCCAATAAAATTTATTTGAAGTCTATAGCATTATTCGTTCCTGAGATATTTGCGACAAACTAAAATGTTCACTTTTTTTAAAAACTGCTATAGTTTAAAAACCGTTAGACAAATTTTTATAAAAGTCCTTTCAGCTTCTTTTGAAGTTATAACCTATCGAACAAAATTTAATTGAAATCGATATCTCTACTGGTTCTTGAGATATCGTTAAGAAGAAGAAGAGGTTTCTGATGTTGTTTCAAATGAAGATTTGGGTGACCCTAATAATTTTCGTTATTACGTTAAATTAATACATATCAGATACTCATACATACAAGTATTTTTTGCTAGTGAGGATTAGGCCTACCGCAATAAAAAAAAAACGCATTGAAAGTCTACCTCTTTGGGTAATGTGGAAAGGACTTAATATGTGTATTAGTATGTGTATGTATGTATATTATATGTATTTTCGCAAATATAAAAAGGGCGCTTTCTGAAAATCTTGCACAGAGCGCAATTTTAGCCAGGGCCGGCCCTGGTCCTCAACTACCAGGTTGTGATGTGATGTGGGATGCATGCATGCTTTGATAAAGGTTCGGCTATGCTGCAGCAAACTGTGAAATGCACAGTTGTGTTAAGTGTGACGAGAATCAGAAAATAGATAAGTGCACGCTCGGGAAGGAACGGGTCAAAGACAAGACCCTGCTAAAATTTGCAGTTTGCCAAGCCGTAGGGCACCCGCTAGCTAACGGCGTTTCAGTAACTGAAACAACAAAAAAAAGAGAAGCAACCATTTTTAGAAGTTCGCCCAGCCGGCCCTAGACCCGAGGGCTTCTTCAAAACCAGATGAGGGAGCAGGTAACTTTCGGTTACCGGTGCGCGCTGCTAGAGAGGCCCTTTATGATCCTAGATGTGAATGTTATTTCACTGATTAAGACCGGAGGTAGAGCGAATCTGTTCCATTTACTGAAAGACCAAAGGCTAGGTCTGTTTATGGCTAGAGGCTAGCGAAACTCAGCTGAACAAATTGACACGCAACAATTACAATAACTTACGAAGAGACCATCCCAACTCCAATGAAGGAGGTGGGGTCATTGTACATAGAATGGAATAGTAATGTGATGCTTCTTTGTAAGCATTTGCATGCTGAGGTAAGCTCTTGGGTGTCTAAGGTTTTTACCCAAAGAAAGTAAGAAAAACTT
The DNA here is from genome assembly GCA_905146935.1 of Scaeva pyrastri. NCBI lineage: Eukaryota > Metazoa > Arthropoda > Insecta > Diptera > Syrphidae > Scaeva > Scaeva pyrastri. The sequence continues at coordinate 86,913,917 of LR989927.1, forward strand.
GGGTTTAGAGTTTCAAACTCGGATTCGGCAAGAACTTTATTGCGACTTTAAAAACGTAATGAATAAACTAACAATACTAACAAATATTATATATAACATGGTACTTCATTATAATACATATATGTAAATGTTCCTACAATATTAGTGACCGAAGCCTAAAATTAACTTTGTGTCTCTGGCAGCAAACCGACGACGGAATAAACGGTGCTCTACCTAGCGGTGGCAGGCTATGTCCGTGGCTCACTTAAAAAACTACGGAATAAACGGTGTTGTTGAGTCCCCTGTCCTTAGCACCAAACTATGTAGATAATAAACATGATAGGCGTAAGCCTTGTCCGAATTAAACCTAAAAGAAGTGGACTGTGGAATAAACAGGGAGAAAAGGATGTTTATTACCCAAAAATATCTACGGGACAACCCTGTACTAAACTGTACTAAGTGCTAGCCGTACGCGGGTTTTCTTTCCTTTCTGTACTCTAGTCTAGATTAGTACACAAGAAGAAAATGTAGAAGACCACCTTCCGTCCACATTACACTTCCTTATAGGTATGATTTTTGAGTTGGAAGTTACTGTGATTCATAAAAGTGCGAATAACAAAATACAAAATAATTCCGTAGCACCTAAAATTAAGCTAAGCTATTGCCTTTGGCACTTCGCTGTTTATACGAAATCGGTACTTCGGGTCGGTTGGGGAGGCGACGAAAGTGTAACGCTTCGTTGCATTCCCCCCTTTCTTCTGTAGACGAGAACCCTCTCGTCTTAAGGTGTGGTGCGGTACCGTTTTCCTCGTCTGGAATCGGTGCGGTTATAGGAGTTGTAACGCTTCGTTACATCCCCTTCTTACTTCGTAAGACTTTTTAAGGCTTTAATTTTGGTTCAAATTAATTTTTTTCTTCTTTTTTGTTATTTTTTATTATAATGGTAAAATTTGGGAAAAAATCAATTGACAGTTTCTTGTACATACTACCCAAACGCAAAATAGTTGGCCTACTCATTAAATAACACATTCATTCTATTTCTATACCTAATTTTTGAATCCCAAGCTGTTTTTTTAATTTTTTTATTTTTTGTACATGTAATAATGTCTGTTAAGAAAATTAATAAATCTTTATAAAAATGAAAAAACATTTAGTATTTTTTCGAAGGAATTTAACAATCAGCAGATGTTTGATTTGTATCATAGGTAGCTAGTCCAACTGTTTTGTACCTCGTATTTCAGTTTAATATATTACAGCTATATGGTAAGATTTTGAAAAATATCAAAGTGACAGTATTTTATTACAGAATATGGAAACTAAAACAAAAATTTACCAACAAATATCAAAAGTTGTTTTTTGACTTGAATATGGTGTTCAATCATTTTAACTTCGAATTTATTTTAATTTTTACATAATGCAAATGGTGACATATGGTACATACTTGACATATATCGAATTCACAGTTTTTAACAAAATATAAATAAATATCTTCAGAAAAAGCAATAATGAAATTTACAATATCTAAATAATAAAATGTTGACAATTATCATGTTAAATTTTTTTACAAAAAATAAAAAACTACAAAAAGTTTTACCAAAAATTGGAAATATTGTTTTTTCAATTCAATATCTAGGGAAATTTCTTAAATCTCATCAAAACATCAAAAGCAAATCGGGTAATATAATAATAATATATATAATAATATAAGACTGCCAGGGAACACTCGATCACTTTTTTATTTGTAACACAAAAACTTCAACAAATGCCATGTTTTCAAAGTACAATGGAAAGTTGTGGATCGCAGCTAGACACTTTTTTGTATAACCTACATATTTAGATTTTTGTCATTTACTAATTTAATTTTTACCTGTGGCGTGATTGTTAGTGCGTTGACTGTCATGCCAAAGGTCTGGGGTTGGATCCCTGCCTGTGCCACCTGAAAGTTCTTACGGTTTATGCCTTTCAGATTCGGCATAAAAACTGTAGGTCCCCTCCTCCATCACTGCCATTACTTGCACACACGAATGGATGAGAGTTGTAAGTCACTAGGCTCTGGCTCTCTCTGAACTTTAACGCCACAAAATGTATGCATGTATACATATGTATGTACTATGTTCCAATTCTCACAACTAAAAAACATATTGGTTGTTCGCAAATATCTCTCAAACAGATAATGTTATCGACTTCAATTAAATTTTTTTTTAACGCATTATGATAAAATACAGATTTGGTATGTATTTGGAAAAAAAAAATCAACTTATCCTTGTTTTCTGTTCGTAAAAACTAAATTGACATTTTTTAAAATAAAAACTAAAAAAATGTACCAAAAAGTGTCAAAACTTATTTTTATACTTGAATAGCTATCTCTCATGTTTACATCTAATTTATTTTATTTGGCAATTATTGATAAGTATTACTTATGTCTGATAATCTTTTTTTTTTAATTTAAAGTGTTATCAATTAGTAAAGTCAAGAATAAATGGAAAACACAGTTAAAAACAAAACCACAGAAATTAACAAAATAAATTTTGTTTCAACATTAAAAATCAGTAGGTATGTAGGTATTTAGTAATACTTTTTTTCAAAACAAGTAGGTAGACTCTTATTTTTTTAAATTGACTACTGTTAAAACGTTCTAACTCTTGCTTTACGGATTTTGCCTTATTGTCGGATTTGAATCTTTCTTCCTTTCCAATTCTTCAAACCCCTTGAAAAGAACATAAGAAGTTACATTTATAAATATTCCGAAAAGTGTCTTGATTTTTTCAGTGGAACCTTCTCTTAAATATTTATAAATATTCTTTCGGAGGCGGTTGACCTTTGTATGAGGAAGTGGAAATAATTTAATTATTCCTGAACCATTCAAATGATTTCAATGAAGTTTTCAAAAATGACAAATAATTTCATAAATAACTAGCGAAACCCCCGCCCGCTTTGCAGGGCGTTAAAAATAGTTTTTTAACTTCCCATTGGAGGTTATTGTTATCGGTCCGATTGGTCAAACTGAAATTTTTGGCATATCTGGACGTTTTAAGGTCTTACAATACCTATATATGTATCTGTCATTTTTAGAGAGATGTCTGTGTGTGTGAGATAACGTACGTTTTCATACGTTCGTACGTTCGAGAAATATTTTCCATCGGCGGGTAGAGATATCGACTCCAACTAAATATTTTCGACAGGTTATAACTTCTGAAATACTAAATAGAAAAACTGAAAAACAATGTATTGCTCAAATATACAATGACCGATAAATGATATAAACTTCAAAATATTTTATTACGGTGTAAAATAAAGTTTTTGACATTCGGTAAAATTTTTGAAATAAAAATAAAATAAATCTATAACAAAAATTTACCAAAAAGTGTCAAATATTGTTTTTCAACTTGAATATCCGGGGGCTAAACATGACATTGATTTTGAATTAATTTTACTTTTTATCGATGATCAATCAAGAAAAATACAAGTGCACTTCCTGAAAACCAAGGATGAGGTATTTCATAAATTTATAGATTATAAAAGCATGGTAGAAGTTCAAACTTCAAATAAAATTAAATGTCTACGAAGTGACAATGGACGTGAGTTTGTCAACAATAATTTTAATGATTTTTCGAAAAAACAGGGTATTACACGCCAGCTTACAATGGATGATACCCCACAGCAGAACGGCATTGCTGAGAGAGCCAACCGTACTCTCGTTGAGATGGCTCGTTGTCTTTTGTTGGACCAGAACCTGCCAGAATACCTATGGGCAGAAGCCATAAATACTGCCGTTTACCTGAAGAACAGGTCGACATCCGAAATACATATTAGGTAATATTACTCCACATGACCTTTGGACCGGATTGAAGCCTAGCGTTTCGCAATTAAAAGTGTTTGGAACACCCGCTGTCGTCTTAATTAAGAGGCCTGGACAATCTTAGTTTGCTGCTAAAGGAAGAGAACTGCTGCTGGTTGGATACTCGGAGGAATCCAAGGGTTATAGGCTTTTCGATCCGAAAACAAGAAAAATCGAAGAGAGTCGTGACGACGTGAAATTCTTTGAAAATAACATACAAAATCATTTTATAGACACTAAAGATTTCTTACTTGCAGGCGATGAGAGCACAGAGGTTGCTGAAAAACAAGACACTCAAAACGATGAGACACTTACTTACTTACAGCATGAACTGCTCGTACACCACCTCGATGTAACGTCAGACTACCTCAACGATGAGTTAACCGAAAATGTTTTTATAACCCAACCTCCAGAATTTGTGGATGCAAATCATCCGCAAAAAGTTTGCCAATTACGTAAGTCTTTATACGGCCTAAATCAGGCGGGGAGGTAATGGAACTCCAAATTAAATGAAGAACTACTGAAAATCGGTTTTCAGAGGTGCAATGGTGATAACTGTCTATATGTGATGATGAGATGCTGAGCTAAATATATTAGCTGTATGCGTCGATGATTTCCTCATCGCTTGTTCTACGGAGTCATCAATGATGTCTATAAAGAACCGAATCAAAAAGGTGTTTGAGTGCGTTGACAAGGGACCTATCACACAGTTCTTAGGCATAGAAATCGAGCGTAATGAATCAAGAGGCGCTATTGCGATACACCAATAAAAATACATACGAGAGTTACTAGGGAGACATCGAATAGAAGCATGTAGACCTGTTTCACACCTCGATTAGTAAACTATCACAGTACAACGTCGATCCACATAGCGAACATCTTGCAGCGTTGAAGCATCTCCTAAGGTGTGTCAAAACTACGATCGATGACGACTGGATACTGAAAATAAATGTCCAAAAGTCGGAGACAATTCTGTTCCGAACTCCGTTGGCTAAGGCCATGAGAGATACATCTAAGAATTGGCGAAAGATGGTTATTGTTGGGCATGACCGCGGCCATTGGCGTGCAAAAGTGTAGTGAAGTACCTCGGTATCTGGTTGGACCAGTATTTGTATTTCGACAGACATATAGATGCTGCTCTGACCAGAGCCCGAGGAGACCTCGCTCTGACGAAACGGCTGTTTTACAGCAGTCGGCTTGACCCCAGAGTGAAGGTAATTTGCTACATGGCCCTCATACGGCCAATGCTAGTCTATGGTTGTTCTGTTTGGTTCAACATTGCCCCTTCCCAAATGGAGAAGTTTCGGGTGTTCGAGGCAGTGTCTCCGGAGATGTCTCGGTTGGTATCGGACACCAGAATCATCTTATTTGCATTATTATTCAAACGAGGTCTTGTACAACGGAGCTCGGATCAACAGAATTGACAATTTCGTGATAAAACGTAATAAAGATGTTAGTTTTTGTTCAAATTTTCTAACGAAATGAACACAAACATAAAAAAAAAAGAAAAGTTCATAGGCCGAAAGGCATTAGTTTTAAGTATTCATGAATTTCTTAGAGAGCCCGTTTACGGCCAGTAAGTTATATTTAAGTGTCATTAAGTAGGCTAGTTTACTGAATTTTGTCTAGTATATAAGTAGTTTTAAGGAAACGACAAACAGTAAATTAAATTTGTTTATACTTTTTTTATATTTTGTATTCAATTATAGCAACAAAATAGTTATTTCAATTAATATTTTTTTTATTTTTGAAAAATTGTTTGTTTTTTAAACTTAAAATATCCACTCTTAGTCTTTTAGTGCTTTATTTTTTTTTTTTTTTTGTAGCCGCATCAGTCGAGTATGGGTCATATCTTATAAGATTATAATGATGAAACCAAAGATATTTTGGTTTATAAAAAGGCATTGGTATGAAAAAATATAAAACAATTAAAAAAAAGCTCGGTGCAAGCCACACTGATAACTTTCCATTTTATTTGGCAGTTATTGAAGATTTTGCATTACATATCGCCTTTTAACAAAATAATTTTTAACTTCCCATAGGGAGTTATTGTAATCGGTCCTATTTGTCAAATTGAAATTTTTGACAAATCTGGACGTTTCAATGTCCCTAGAATCTAGATACGTCATTTGTAGAGAGATGCCTGTGTGTGCGTGTGTTCGTACATTCGTACGTATATATAATTACATTCGTACGTTCGAGAACCCTTTTTCGTTAACGATATCTCAAGAATGAATAAAGATATCGACTTGAACTAAATTTTGTTCGATAGGTTATAATAAGATGCAGAAAGGACTTTTATAAAAATTTGTTGGTTTTTTCACCATAGCAGTTTAAAAAAAAGGGAAAATTTTAGTTGATTGCAAATATCTCAGGAACGGATGCTGCTATTGACTTTAAATAAATTTTATTGTGTAGATTCCAATGTGATACAGGTTTGGTATACATTTTGAAAATTTTCAAGTTACCGTTATTTTTTTAAAAACTAAAAAAAAAAATTTGGAGTCCAAATATACAATGAAGGAAAAATGATATCATCCTCAAAATAATTTTTTAGTATAGTAAATACGTGTTTAACGTCTGGTAAGATTTTCGAAAAAAATTCAAGAGACAGTTTTTTTACAAATAATAAAAAACTACACAAAATTCTAAGAAAAGTTGGTAAAAAGTGTGTTTTGACTTGAATATCTCGAGAATGAGCACCGATATTGACTTCAAACTTAATTAAGTTTATACAAAATATAATTATTAATATATGCACCAATTTTGACACATATCGAATTGATAGTTTTTGTACGAAAAATAAAAAACTAAAACCGAAATTTACAGAAAAGTGACAAAAATTGTTTTTCGACTTAAATATCATCACAACAAACCAAGGATGTTGACTTTAAAAGTATTTTATTTTCAACATAATTCATTTGTCAATAACTAAAAAATGATAAAACATTAACGAATATCGAATTGACATTTTTGTACAATAAAAGCTTCTTTTTGAAAAATAAAATGAATTCAAAATCAATGACATTTTGAGCTATCCATATATTCAAGTTGAAAAACAATTTTTGACACTTTTTGGTAAATTTTTTATGTAGTTTTTTTATTTTTTCAAAAGTTTCACCAAAATGTCACAAACGTTATTTTACATTTTGAAGTTTATATAATTTATCGGTCATTGTATATTTGAGCAATACTTGAGCAATACATTGTTTTTCAGTTTTTCTATTTAATATTTCAGAACTTGTAACCTGTCGAAAAAATTAAGTTGGAGTCAATATCACTACCCGTTCTTGAGATATCCCCGACGAAAAATGGTTCTCGAACGTACAAACGTAGGAAAACATACGTACAATCGCACACACAGACATCTCTCTAAAAATGACATATATATATATGTAAGACCTTAAAACGTCCATTTATGTCAAAAATTTCAGTTTGACAAATCGGACCGATAACAATAACCTCCTATGGGAAGTTAAAAAACTATTTTTTAACTTTATGCAAAGCGGGCGGGGGTTTCGCTAGTAGATTAAATAAAAATAATTTAATGAATAAGGTACGTGACTTGTACCATTTTTCCCTTTTAAGCAAACAGAAAACGAAATTATAAGTTTACTTACTTATACCAGCTTAATTAAAAAGAAAATCAAAATTCTAAAAATACATATTTTTGTAACCGACTATGTTTTTAGTAGCAGCATTAAAAATAAATTTGTATTTAATGAATAAATAGGATACGATTATATATAAATAATTTATGGAATAAATACTATGGGACTTGTGTTGTTTTTCCCTTTTGATCAATTGTCCATCGGTGAGATCGTCAATGAATTATTATCAATTACTTGCAAGATTTCGGGTAATCTTCTGTAGTTTACTAATATTTAGGTCTTCAGGCAGGTACATTTTTTTAGAAGTTATGAGATTTGGGACCTTTAAGATTATTGATGCAGATAATCACATTCTATGACCTTCAACAAACCCTTGGTGGTTTAAAAAATAGGTATTCTTCTAAATTTTTGGCTGCTACTCACTCTCACTTATAAAAAAAACATACTGGTACATATGTTTATAACAAAAGGAACAACATAATACGATAATTTAGTGCATTTAACATGGACTTGTGCCGTTCTTCCTCTGTATGGCTTTTTTTGAAAATAGTTTTTTTAGGTAGAATAGCACTTTTTTAAAAAAGAGAATAGAACATCAAAACCTTGCAAAACCTACAAGATGGCATCATCAATTTAATTTTGAATACAAATTGACTTGTACCGTTTTTCCCCTGGACCCTTCATATGTCTTATCTTCCCTGTACTGTACAAACTGATTGGGCAGAGTATAATAAACTTTTAATAATTTGAAAAATTTCAAACAAGTTGCCATCAAAACTCATTGCGTCCCGGTTTGTGTTTATGAACCAAAACCATTATGAAAATTCCGCACTTTTTTCCAAGAGGCAGTTCCGATAATCTACCACGTCAGCCGTAGAATTGAAGATAGGCGACTCCTGTATAGTTGAGACAAGACGGAGCAAACGCAAATTGATATTTAAGTTCTAGTTTTTAAGTAGTTCTTAAGTAGTTGTAATTAGACTAATTGTAAGTAGTCTTAGTTAGCTTTTATTTGGTTTTAGTTTAGTTTTAATTTAGTTTTATTTAGTTATAAGCTTTATATGCATATCACTACATAATATAAAACAAAGTCGCTTTCTCTGTCCCTATATCCCTATGCATGCTTAAATCTTTAAAACCACGCAACGGATTTTGATGCGTTGTTTTTTTAATAGATAGAGGTATTCTAAAGAAAGGTTTTTAGATTAGATAATAATTATTAGATAATGGTTATTTCAGCTAAAAAATTAGTTTTTAAAATTTATTGTAAACTGCGCTTCATTTATTCCTAAAATCTGCAATACATTATACGAAAGTTAAGATTTGCAATATAAAGATGTAGTTTACTTCAAGATGGTACAATAATCTTCTATGTCTGAAAATCAATTTTCAAGTTTGCGGTGGTCCAGGGAAAATGTTCATCGGGTTTTGACATATCGATCAACAGCCAGGAGTGCCGTTAGAACACAGTTTAGACGAAACAAAGTTCGCCGGGTCCTCTAGTACAATATAAAAACCGATAAGAAAACCGAGTTTTTATTTTATTTTTTGTAAAAAATTCAAAAGATTTATAGTTTAAAGGTAGATCTATAACATTAGTAAGACATTAATATTAACATTAAGGTATTACTATTCATTAAAATTTGTTTTGTAATTTTGTTCGCAATTGTTCAATTTGAATATTATAATCTATGGTATAAAAGAAAACAGTTAAAGTGAAAAACAAGCAAAAACTAACTTATCCAGATCGTCATCAAGCAGCACAAATTAACACAACAGGTGATCGAAATGATATTTTGGCATGATTGATAAGTGCAACAGCTTGTCTTTAATTTTTAACAATCACTTTACGCAGAGTGAAGAAAAGTTGATAATCAAAATTGACAGTGACAATCAACTTTCGTCTTAGACGATTCCACCCCAGTTCTAACCTAGCAGAATTAACTAAATGAGATATTTACATACAAATATTTAATTTATTTTACAAAAGTGTATCCCTATTTTCATTTGTTTTTTTTTTTAAGACGATATAAAATGTAAAGATATTAATGTTTTTATTAATTCTACTCTCCTCATGTAAACATTTTTTATTAATTGCTATAATTTAGTGATCTGAACTTTGTAAATTTAAAAAATTGTATCGTTCCCCTAAGCCTAAGATTATATTTATGTTTATATAGAATAATTCACGAGTAATTTTTCAGGAAGCATTTTTATATCGGAAATAATAATTTTAAAAAAAAGTGAATACCGATAAAGTTGTAAACAGTCAAAACATCGGCAATGAAACTGCCTCTTATGCATGTTGTCAGAAGGACATCAACTAAGAGGCCTTGCAAAGAAGATAACTCTTTTTTAAAGTTCTTCATTGTAAGCTTACATATGTAATTACTCGTAAAAGGAAATGGTCAAGTCCTTAAGTATGACCAAATAAAGCTTTTGGGAATAGCCGATAATTCAATAATGTAATTCACAATTGATTTTAACAAAATTGTAATAATTAATATATCAAAAGTAACTAGAGTAGAATGGTGAGAAAAAAACAGATGCTGCAAATTATCTATTAAGAACGCTAAACC
>LR989927.1:86929423-86931923 GCA_905146935.1 Scaeva pyrastri
AGATAAGCCGAATAAAGCAGCAAGGGAAATAAAAAGAAGCCGAAAAATCCAAACAAACAGAAAACAAGACCAGAAGCGATACTAATAAAGCCGAAGGGAAATGAAAATTTCTCTAGGATTCTTAGGGAAATCCGAAACAAGGCAAATCCAGATGACACCGAAACGATCATCAAAAATGTTCGGCAAACGAGATCTGGAGACGTTCTTTTAGAACTCGGATCCAAAACAAAGGACAAAAAGGCTTTTGGAGAATCTCTTAAATCCATTCTAGGGGAAAAGGCAACAGTCCGTAACCTAGAACCTAAAATGGCCATCGAAATAAGAGATCTAGACGAACTGACCACAGCAGAAGAAGTTGAAGTAGCCATCAAGAAAAAAGTAGCTGATCTTATCAATGATATCCAGATCTCGGTCACCGGAAAAAATAAGAGCTCACTTAAAATGGCCATTGTTCATGTAAACAACCGAGCTGCTCAGGAGTTATTAAGGGCCCCCACTATAAAAATAGGATGGGTTCAATGCCGCATCAGACGAAGAATAGAAGTTTTACGTTGCTTTAAATGCTTTAGCTATGGACACAGGCAGTCCTCCTGCAACAGCGTGGACAGAAAGGGCCAAGGGGTCTGCATCAACTGCGGAGAGATAGGCCATAAAAAGAAGGAGTGTAAAAACCCATCAAAATGCTTCCTCTGCGTAGAACTGGAAACAGTGCAACCCCTCAATCATACACCAGGTACAGGAAACTGCCAAGTGTTTAGGAAAGCACTTGAACAGGCGAAAAAAGCGTCCTCAAAATGACCATAATTCTCCAGGCGAATGTCAACAGGAGTCTTACCGCGGATAGTCTCCTGGAAAAACTTGTCTTGGAGTTGCGCGCAGAAATCGTCATCGTAAGCGAGCAATACCGCGACAAGGAAGGACCAAACTGGATACCGGATCTGCTCAAAACTGCTGCTGTTTGGATCCCTGACACAAGTAAATTCCTCACCGAGAGAAAAGGAGCAGAAAGAGGCTTCGTATGGGTGAAAAGCGGAAGGCTTACAGTAGTTAGCGTATACCTCACTCCTAACGAAAGAATCGATGAGTTTCGTACAAAACTGGAAGATTTAGAAGATTTTCTAAATCAAACTGAGGGAGATATCCTAGTGGCTGGTGACTTCAACGGCAGAGGACAGGAGTGGGGTATGCCCACTACAGACTCTCGAGGAAGGCAAATACTCGAGATGGCCGCGAGACGTGGACTATACGTAGCTAACGTAGGAAATACCCCCACCTTCAGGAGACCAGGATACGGAGGAACCATTCCAGATGTTACCTTCGCGACAGGCACCGTACTCACAAAAATCAAGAATTGGAGAGTAATCGAGGACTATACAGGTAGCGACCACCAGTATATCGTTTTTGACCTGGAGGATAATCAACGAGCCCTAAATCCACGTCAACAACCACGGGCCCCAAGATGGAACCTAAACAGGCTAAACGCAGACGTTCTTAAGAGAGTGATCGAGGAAGGGGCAGATACTGTGCTCCAAGTACAAGGACCTGCTGAAACCAAAGCTGCAGCCACGATGCAACTAATTCGGCTCGCCTGTGACTCCTCAATGCCCCGAACGAGAGGTGGAAATAGAAAAAGAGATCCAGTGTACTGGTGGACAGAAGAGATAGCTACGCTACGTCGGAGATGTTTACAACTCCGACGAATAGTTTACCAGAGGGGGAGGAGGAGAAGAAACGCTGAACCTATGGAGGACGCCACAGCGGAGTTCAGAACCAAGAGGTCCGAGCTCAAGAAGGCCATCAATTCGAGCAAGAGAGAGAGATGGGAGGACCTCCGCCGTGATGTTAATAGCAACCCCTGGGGACTAGGCTACAAGATCGTTACGCGCAAACTCGGAGCTCAGAAGACACCTCCTGTTCTTAGCGAAGTAAAAATGGAGCACATTGTTGAGACACTATTCCCAACTCATCCTGCCAGGCCACCTGACAACACACCGGTCCAAAGACAGGATATCCCACTTTTTAGCGAGGAGGAGTTGAGCATAGCTGTACAGTCCCTTCGAAACAGAAGAGCCCCTGGTCCTGACGGAATCCCCACAGAAGTCCTGAAAGTAGCCGCCCAAACATGTCCACAATTAATGCTGAACATGTTTAACAGCCTCCTCGAAGAAGGCGTCTTCCCCAAGACCTGGAAGAAACAACGGCTGGTACTCATCGGTAAAGGCAAAGGAGACCCGGATTCCCCATCGGCATACAGACCTCTGTGCATGCTAGACACCGCGGGGAAACTCTTGGAAAAACTTCTGAAACCGCGGCTTTCAGCGGCCGTACAAGCGGCGGGCGATCTATCAGAGAGACAGTACGGTTTCCGGAGTGGCCGCTCTACTATCGGAGCAATACAAGAAGTTGTGCACGCCACCCAAATCGCCCAACAAAGAAACCACTACTCGAGAGAAATCGTCTTGCTGGCAACTTTGGATGTACGAAATGCTTCAACTCGGCC